>MJUU01061445.1:6663-28475 GCA_002080025.1 Modiolus philippinarum
TATTGTGATTGGCTACAGAGTCAATATTAATTAAGTAGCCAATCACAATAACACATCTACAGTGTTAATATTAATTAAGTAGCCAATCACAATACCACATCTACAGAGTCAATATTAATTAAGTAGCCAATCACAATACCACATGTTGAGAGTGAAAATTTAATAAACAGCCAATCACAATACCAGACATATAGAGTAAATTTAAAGTTAAATGAATAACCAATCACAATACCAGTCCTATACAGTTGAAGTTAAATAAGTAGCCATTCACAATACTAAATCTATAGAGATATAGTTTAAAAAGAAGTCTATCAAAATACCAGTCTTAAAGTGATATAAGTAACCAATCACAACAAAAATCTTATAGAGTTTAAGTTAAATAAGTAGCCAATCACAATTCCAGAGCTATAGAGTTTAAATTAAATAAGTAATGATTCACAATACCAGTTCATTGGAGTTAAAGTGAAATTAGTAGCCAATCACATTACCAGACCTTTACAGCTAATGTTAACATTAAATAAGTAGCCAATCACAATACCAATCATGGAGAGATAGATAAAATGAGAAGTAAAGCACATTACCCGTCCTTTCGGGTCCAAGTTAAATATGTAGCAATTCATAATACCAGTCCAATAAAGAAAGAAGTTAAAGTTGATGAGTAGGTAACTACAATACCAGGTCTGTAGAAATTAAATTAAATCAGTAGCCTATCAAAATATCAGTTGTATAGAGTAAAAGTTAAGATCAATTTATAGATATTAAAAATGTATTACATATATTTATAATTTGCTTTATTTATCAATATCTAGAAATGATTTGTTGATACTTAAAAGTTATTTATAGATATCTATAAATAATTGATTATTATCTATAATGCATGTATAGATATCAATAAATAGCGAATAAATTCAAAAACGGCTTTCCATACCAATCAATCTTTTTCGACACCAGTTATGATGCCCTGACATCCTTATGACCTTAGAAATCAATATTGTTGAAATCAGACCACATCGCAATTTCCACCATTTTCGGCGACCTTTTTTTAAAATGGTGGTCAGTAAAAATTAAACTTCTATAGATGTTATGAAGTCAAAACATACATATGTACTTTGGATTAAAAATTTGATGAAATCAGACAACGTTGAATTTTAGGTGGCCATTTTGAAAAAAAATTGTGGTCAAGGAAACATTTTGGACACAGGTTATGAACGAAGAACATCAATATATGTACTCAAAATTTGAATATTGTCTAAATCGGGCAACATTAAAATTTTAACATTTTTCGGCACCCATTTTGACAATGGTGGTCAGTGAATTATCTGAGACACAAGTTATATCCATATGTATTATGGTACCAAAAATAGTTAACAATGCTAAACAGTGTTAAATTTTCACACATTTTTGAACGGCCATTTTGGAAATGCTGGCCAAATGAATGAACCATTTTTTGACACCGGTTATGAAGTGTCCACATCCACATGTACTTGGAAACTAAATATGGTTGAAATCGGATAACATTTAATTTTCCTGTATTTTTTAGCTGCCATTTTAAATATGGTGGACGATTAATCTTTTTGACACTTGTTATGAAGTCGCGCAATCTATATGCACTTGTCAAACCAGATATGGTTGAAATCGAACTTCGTTTGATAGGCCCTAAGAAATAAATGTTTTGTTCTTGTTTACTTAAATTTGTTTCAAAAAGTTAATATTCAATAAAATATCTACTTACCTTTAGTTATTCCTTTTTAGTAATGACTGCATATCTTAATGTTGGATGCATCTCTAAACTAACTGTCTAGCACTAATTCTAACTAATTCAGGTTCTTTGTTCACAAACTAAACACAGAAAAAGAAACTTATTTAATAAAAACAATTTATACAAGTTAGATGTACTTTGATCATTTGGTAAATTCCAATTTTCGTACTTCAAAAATATTCAATATGTTTGCATGAAAAAGCGTTAAACGCTACCACCTTATCTCAAACTATATTTACAATGTATACTACGTATTGTTTTCTCTATTTTTTAACATCAAATATAGTGTTTTATTGAAAATTTCGAAATCACAGTTTCTCAAAAAGGCTAGTTATAGAAGTTGTGATCCGATACCAATAATTGTATTGAATCACACTATTTATAAAGATTAATTTTTGATTATATATGTCTTGATTGGCATGTAGATAGAATAAAACAGCATAGGCAGTTAATTTAGATTCAGAATTATTAGAAAATGTATTCAATTACACCAGAATTTGTAGGGTTTTTTTTATACATGGTGATCTTATTTGAATTGAATCACATTATTCCTGGTATATATATAAAACAACATTCCATGTGAGTATTGTAAGTAATTTTCAATTTGAAGATGTACCGATACATTTATTTTTTGAAGTCCTTGTTGTTGACTTCATTTGTGATGCTTATTATTAATTTTTTTTCTTTCAATTAAAATGAATATAAAAACGGCAAGGGAATACTTTGAAAATGAATAATGCAGTCTACGGAAAACAGTAAAATTTAAATCAGCATATAATATTAATTTGAATTGAATCACAAACTGATTCAAGCCTTTTTGTGATTCAAGCCATACACTGTATTTTGGAATTGAATCACTGTGATTTAAAACCAATAACATCAATAAGGGGTGTTATTTAGTCTGTATTATCATATTATGATTCGATACCAATATCGCTAATTGTATTAAATTACATTCTTCCTGGTATATATATATATAATAAAAAAAAATTCCATGTAAGCATTGTATGTAATTTTCAATTTGAAGATGTACCGATAGATTTATTTATTGAAGTCCTTGTTGGAGACTTTGTGTGTGATGCTTTTTATTAATGTTTTTTTTTTTTACTTAAAATGAACATAAACACGATAGGGGAATACTTTGAAAATGTGCAATGCAGTCTAGGGAAAAAGTAAAATTAAAATCAGCATAGGGTATTTATTTGAATTGAATCACAAAGTGATTCAAACTTTTTTATGATTCAAGCCATAGACTTATATTGTAATGAAACACTGTGATTTAAGACCAATAACATCTATAAGGGGCGTCATTAAGTCTCTATTATCAAATTGTGATTCGATACTAATATCGCTAACTGTATTGAATCACACTATTTCAAACGACGATTGTTTTACTATGTTTTTGAAGGTTAAGTGTCCCCTATTTAATTCAATATTACACTTATATTTTGAGTTAACTCCCCAGCCTAAACGGCTTATTGGTTAATGCCAAGAATTTATTTGCAAATTACTGAGATAACTGCGCATGCGAAGCTACCAGTATTCATGCTTACATTAAAAATTAAGTTTATAAGGCTTGAATCACAATGTGATTCGATTCTTAATCCAGTGATTGAATTCGGATATAAGTTTTCAATCACAATAAACTATTTCTCATGGATAGTTCGACCCTCGACGCAACTGAATTCGTCCTGTTTATCATAGCTCAATGACAAAAAGTCGATATTTCTTTTCTTTTTTCATTATATTTGTTTAAAAAAGTTAAAATGAAATGAAATAACTACTTACCATATCCTCTTCCAGTGATGACTGCATCTCTAAATTAATTTAACTGTTTATCACTGTCTATCTACCTAGTCCAGGTTCATTGTTCAGAAACTAAACACAGAAAATGAAACTTAGTTCATTGGACCAGTTTTTATAAGTTAGGTGTACGTTGATCATTTGGTAAATTCCAAATTTTCGTACTTCAAAAATATTCAATAGATTTTCATGAAAAGGTGTGTAACGCTACAAATTATCTCAAACTATATTTACAATGTATATTAGGTATTGTTTTCTAATTTTTAATTAATATAGTGTTATATTAAAAATTCCGAAATCATCATTTCTGAAAAGGGAGCTAATTATAGAAGTTGTGATTCGATACCAATATCGCTAATTGTATTGAATCACACTATTTAAAAAGATTAATTTTTGATTATATTTCAATTACACAAGAATTTGTAGGTTTTTTTATACATGGTCTTATTTGAATTGAATCACATGCTTATACTTATTTTTTTCTTTCAATTAAAATGAACATAGAAACGATAGGGGAATACTTTGGAAATGTGTAATGCAGTCTAGGGAAAAACAGTAAAATTAAAATAGCACATGATATTTATTTTAAGAATCTTTTCAATTATCTCAAAATTTAGACAGTTCTGGAATCTATACATGTTATTCTTATGTTAACGATATAATGACAGAAACAGGTTTAGTTGTTGAAAATTTTGAGCGAAACAAATATAAATAAAAATATACAAATAAAAATGGAAAAAAAACTTCAAATATAGTGTTCTATTGAAAATTCCGAAATCACCATTTCTGAAAGGGGAGCTAATTATAGAAGTTGTGATTCGATACCAATATCGGTAATTGTATTGAATCACACTATTTAAAAAGATTAAATGTTTGATTATATATGTCTTGATTGGCATGTAGATAGAATAAAACAGCATAGACAGTTAATTTAGAATCAGAATTATAAGAAAATGCATTCAATTACACCAGAATTTGTAGGGTTTGTTTGATACATTATGATCTTATTTGAATTGAATCACATTATTCCTGGTATATATATAAAAATACATTCCATGTGAGTATTGTGTGTAATTTTCAATTTGAAGATGTACCGATACATTTATTTATTGAAGTCCTTGTTGGTGACTTTGTGTGTGATGCTTATACTTATTTTTTTCTTTCCTTTTTTCATTATAGTTATTTCAAAAAGTTAAAATCAAATAAAATAATTTCTTACCATATTCTCTTTAAGTGATGACACCATCTCTAAATTAATTTAACTGTCTAGCACTGTCTATCTAACTAGTCAAGGTTCTTTCTTCATAAACTAAACACAGAAACAGAAAGCTTTGTTAATTGGAAATTTTTATATAATTTAGTGGTACAATGATCATTTGGTAAATTCCAAATTTTCGTACTTCAAAAATATTCAATAAATTTTCATGAAAAAGCGTTTAACGCTACCAATTATCTCAAACTATATTTACAATGTAAATTAGGTATTGTTTTCTAATTTTTAACTTCAAATAGAGTGTTCTATTGAAAATTCCGAAATCACCATTTCTGAAAGGGGAGCTAATTATAGAAGTTGTGATTCGATACCAATATCGCTAATTGTATTGAATCACAGTATTTCAAACGATGATTGTTTTACTATGTTTTTTGAAGGTTAAGTGTCCCCTATTTATTTCAATATTACACTTATATTTTGAGTTAACTCTCCAGCCTAAACGGCTTATTGGTTAATGCCAAGAATTTATTTGCAAATAACTGAGATAACGGCGCATGCAAAGCTACCAATATTCATGCTTACATTAAAAATTAAGTTTATAAGGCTTGAATCACAATGTGATTCGATTCTTAATCCAGTGATTGAATTCGGATATAAGTTTTCAATCACAATAAACTATTTCTCATGGATAGTTCGACCCTCGACGCAACTTAATTCGTCCTGTTTATCATAGCTCAATGACAAAAAGTCGATATTTCTTTTCTTTTTTCATTATATTTGTTTAAAAAAGTTAAAATGAAATGAAATAACTACTTACCATATTCTCTTCTAGTGATGACTGCATCTCTAAATTAATTTAACTGTTTATCACTGTCTATCTAACTAGTCCAGGTTCATTGTTCAGAAACTAAACACAGAAAATGAAACTTAGTTGATTGGACCATTTTTTTATAAGTTAGGTGTACGTTGATCATTTGGTAAATTCCAAATTTTCGTACTTCAAAAATATTCAATAGATTTTCATGAAAAGGTGTGTAACGCTACAAATTATCTCAAACTATATTTACAATGTATATTAGGTATTGTTTTCTAATTTGTAATTAATATAGTGTTCTATTTAAAATTCCGAAATCATCATTTCTGAAAAGGGAGCTAATTACAGAAGTTGTGATTCGATACCAATATCGCTAATTGTATTGAATCACACTATTTGAAAAGATTAATTTTTTATTATATTTCAATTACACCAGAATTTGTTGGGTTTTTTTTTTATACATGGTCTTATTTGAATTGAATCACATTATTCCTGGTATATATATAAAAATACATTCCATGCGAGTATTGTGTGTAATTTTCAATTTGAAGATGTACCGATACATTTATTTATTGAAGTCCTTGTTGGTGACTTTGTGTGTGATGCTTATATTATTTTTTTTCTTTCAATTAAAATGAACATAGATCGATAGGGGAATACTTTGGAAATGTGTAATGCAGTCTAGGGAAAAACAGAAAAATTAAAATAGCACATGATATTTATTTTAAGAATCTTTTCAATTATCTCAAAATTTAGGCAGTTCTGGAATTCTTATGTTAACGATATAATGACAGAAACAGGTTTAGTTGTTGAAAATTTCGAGCGAAACAAATATAAATAAAAAATATACAAATAAAAATGAAAAAAAACTTCAAATATAGTGTTCTATTGAAAATTCCGAAATCACCTTTTCTGAAAGGGGAGCTAATTATAGAAGTTGTGATTCGATACCAATATCGGTAATTGTATTGACTCACACTATTTAAAAAAATTAAATGTTTGATTATATGTGTCTTGATTGGTATGTAGATAGAATAAAACAGCATAGGCAGTTAATTTAGAATCAGAATTATAAGAAAATGCATTCATTGTAGGGTTTGTTTGATACGTTATGATCTTATTTGAATTGAATCACATTATTCCTGGTATATATATAAAAATACATTGCATGTGAGTATTGTGTGTAATTTTCAATTTGAAGATGTACCGATACATTTATTTATTGAAGTCCTTGTTGGTGACTTTGTGTTTGATGCCTATGCTTATTTTTTTTTCTTTCCTTTTTTCATTATAGTTATTTCAAAAAGTTAAAATCAAATAAAATAATTTCTTACCATATTCTCTTTTAGTGATGGCACCATCTCTAAATTAATTTAACTGTCTAGCACTGTCTATCTAACTAGTCAAGGTTCTTTCTTCATAAACTAAACACAGAAACAGAAAGCTTTGTTGATTAGAACATTTTATATAATTTAGGTTTCCTTTGATCATTTGGTAAATTCCAAATTTTCGTACTTCAAAATATTCAGTAAATTTTCATGAAAAAGCGTTGGACGCTACCAATTATCTCAAACTATATTAACAATGTAAATTAGGTATTATTTTCTAATTTTTAACTTCAAATAGAGTGTTCTATTGAAAATTCCGAAATCACCATTTCTGAAAGGGGAGCTAATTATAGAAGTTGTGATTCGATACAAATATCGCTAATTGTATTGAATCACACTATTTAAAAAGATTAATGTTTGATTATATATGTCTTGATTTGCATGTAGACAGAATAAAACAGCATAGGCAGTTAATTCCAGAATTTGTAAGGTTTGTTTGATACATGGTGATCTTATTTGAATTGAATCACATTATTCCTGGTATATATATAAAAAAACCTTCCATGTGAGTATTGTATGTAATTTTCAATTTGAAGATGTACCGATACATTTATTTATTGAAGTCCTTGTTGGTGACTTTTTGTGTGATGCTTATACTTATTTTTTTCTTTCCTTTTTTCATTATAGTTATTTCAAAAAGTTAAAATCAAATAAAATAATTTCTTACCATATTCTCTTTAAGTGATGACACCATCTCTAAATTAATTTAACTGTCTAGCACGGTCTATCTAACTAGTCAAGGTTCTTTCTTCATAAACTAGACACAGAAACAGAAAGCTTTGTTGATTAGAACATTTTATATAATTTAGGTTTCCTTTGATCATTTGGTAAATTCCAAATTTTCGTACTTCAAAAATATTCAATATTTTTCATGAAAAAGCGTTTAACATTGTTAAACGCTACCAATTATCTCAAACTATATTTACAATGTAAATTAGGTATTGTTTTCTAATTTTTAACTTCAAATAGAGTGTTCTATTGAAAATTCCGATATCACCATATCTGAAAGGGGAGCTAATTATAGAAGTTGTGATTCGATACCAATATCGCTAATTGTATTGAATCACACTATTTCAAGCGATGATTGTTTTACTATGTTTTTGAAGGTTAAGTGTCCCCTATTTAATTCAATATTACACTTATATTTTGAGTTAACTCTCCAGCCTAAACGGCTTATTGGTTAATGCCAAGAATTTATTTGCAAATAACTGAGATAACGGCGCATGCAAAGCTACCAGTATTCATGCTTACATTAAAAATTAAGTTTATAAGGCTTGAATCACAATGTGATTCGATTCTTAATCCAGTGATTGAATTCGGATATAAGTTTTCAATCACAATAAACTATTTCTCATGGATAGTTCGACCCTCGACGCAACTTAATTCGTCCTGTTTATCATAGCTCAATGACAAAAAGTCGATATTTCTTTTCTTTTTTCATTATATTTGTTTAAAAAAGTTAAAATGAAATGAAATAACTACTTACCACATTCTCTTCTAGTGATGACTGCATCTCTAAATTAATTTAACTGTTTATCACTGTCTATCTAACTAGTCCAGGTTCATTGTTCTGAAACTAAACACAGAAAATGAAACTTAGTTGATTGGACCATTTTTTATAAGTTAGGTGTACGTTGATCATTTGGTAAATTCCAAATTTTCGTACTTCAAAAATATTCAATAGATTTTCATGAAAAGGTGTGTAACGCTACAAATTATCTCAAACTATATTTACAATGTATATTAGGTATTGTTTTCTAATTTTTAATTAATTAAGTGTTCTATTTAAAATTCCGAAATCATCATTTCTGAAAAGGGAGCTAATTACAGAAGTTGTGATTCGATACCAATATCGCTAATTGTATTGAATCACACTATTTAAAAATATTAATTTTTTATTATATTTCAATTACACCAGAATTTGTTGGGGTTTTTTTGATACATGGTCTTATTTGAATTGAATCACATTATTCCTGGTATATATATAAAAATACATTCCATGCAAGTATTGTGTGTAATTTTCAATTTGAAGATGTACCGATACATTTATTTATTGAAGTCCTTGTTGGTGACTTTGTGTGTGATGCTTATATTATTTTTTTTCTTTCAATTAAAATGAACATAGAAACGATAGGGGAATACTTTGGAAATGTGTAATGCAGTCTAGGGAAAAACAGAAAAATTAAAATAGCACATGATATTTATTTTAAGAATCTTTTCAATTATCTCAAAATTTAGACAGTTCTGGAATTCTTATGTTAACGATTTAATGACAGAAACAGGTTTAGTTGTTGAAAATTTCGAGCGAAACAAATATAAATAAAAAATATACAAATAAAAATGAAAAAAACTTCAAATATAGTGTTCTATTGAAAATTCCGAAATCACCATTTCTGAAAGGGGAGCTAATTATAGAAGTTGTGATTCGATACAAATATCGGTAATTGTATTGACTCACACTATTTAAAAATATTAAATGTTTGATTATATGTGTCTTGATTGGTATGTAGATAGAATAAAACAGCATAGGCAGTTAATTTAGAATCAGAATTATAAGAAAATGCATTCATTGTAGGGTTTGTTTGGTACGTTATGATCTTATTTGAATTGAATCACATTATTCCTAGTATATATATATAAATACATTCCATGTGAGTATTGTGTGTAATTTTGAATTTGAAGATGTACCGATACATTTATTTATTGAAGTCCTTGTTGGTGACTATGTATTTGATGCTTATGCTTATTTTTTTTTCTTTCCTTTTTTCATTATAGTTATTTCAAAAAGTTAAAATCAAATAAAATAATTTCTTACCATATTCTCTTTTAGTGATGACACCATCTCTAAATTAATTTAACTGTCTAGCACTGTCTATCTAACTAGTCAAGGTTCTTTCTTCATAAACTAAACACATAAACAGAAAGCTTTGTTGATTAGAACATTTTATATAATTTAGTTGTACAATGATCATTTGGTAAATTCCAAATTTTCGTACTTCAAAAATATTCAGTAAATTTTCATGAAAAAGCGTTGAACGCTACCAATTTTCTCAAACTATATTTACAATGTAAATTAGGTATTGTTTTCTAATTTTTAACTTCAAATAGAGTATTCTATTGAAAATTCCGAAGTCACCATTTCTGAAAGGGGAGCTAATTATAGAAGTTGTGATTCGATACCAACATCGCTAATTGTATTGAATCACACTGTTTAAAAAGATTAATGTTTGATTATATATGTCTTGATTTGCATGTAGACAGAATAAAACAGCATAGGCAGTTAATTACAGAATTTGTAAGGTTTGTTTGATACATGGTGATCTTATTTGAATTGAATCACATTATTCCTGGTATATATAAAAAAAACCTTCCATGTGAGTATTGTATGTAATTTTCAAGATGTACCGATACATTTATTTATTGAATATTTTACGAAAGGATATGGAGTAAATGAACATGAGACCATAACACATATGTTAACCCAAACTGCAATAATGTTAATGAGCTGTATGGCCATTTCGGAAATTAATTCCTCATCAGCAGCACTAAAACCCAAACAAAGGAAATCCATAATTTCAAAGTCCTTGTTGGTGACTTTGTGTGTGATGCTTATGCTTATTTTTTTCTTCCTTTGAACTAAAATGAACATAGAAACGATAGGGGAATACTTTGGAAATGTGTAATGCAGTCTAGGGAAAACAGTAAACTTCAAATCAGCATATGATATTTTTTTAAGAATCTTTTGAATTATCTCAAAATTTAGACAGTTCTGGAATATATACATGTTATTCTTATGTTAACGATATAATGACAGAAACAGGTTTAAGTGTTGAAAATTCGAACGAAACAAATATAAATAAAACATATACAAATAAAAATGAAAAAAAAAAACAAAATTTAAAAATAAATTAAAATCTTATTATGATTATATTTATTTAAATAAAATTCAGAAACTTGAAGATAAAAATAAACTGAAATTATATAAAGATATAAAAGAATCTATTGCTAAAGATTATTACTTGTGATGTAGCAGATTTTATTATCGAAAAATTATTACAAAATTTAGAGTAAGTGCTCACAATCTTTTAAATGAAAAAAAAAGGCAGATATTCAAGAGAAGAAAGATTATGTAAAAATTGTAATGTAATAGAAGGTGAAACACATTTTATGTTAAATTGTAACATTAATAGAACTCGAAGAATAGTTTTTATCAGCTTTTTAAATATAATAATGTCAATTTTTGTGAATTAAATGAAAATGAAAAATTAGTATACATCTTCAACACATCCACCTTATAGCTTGTGAATAATTTAGTTTGCTTTTTGAAAAAAAGTCATTCGAACTGAGAGCAGGGGGTTCATAATAATCATTTGCTCTTTGTTTGTATATATATATATATATATATATTGTCACATACATAATTTTGTATATATGGCAATTTTTGTATTCTTGATAAAAAGTCGATATTTCTTTCCTTTTTTCATTATTGTTATTTCAAAAAGTGAAAATGAAATAAAATAATTTCTTACCATATTCTCTTTTAGTGATGACACCATCTCTAAATTTATTTAACTGTCTAGCACTGTCTATCTAACTAGTCAAGGTTCTTTCTTCATAAACTAAACACAGAAACAGAAAGCTTTGTTAATTAGAACATTTCATATAATTTAGGTTTCCTTTGATCATTTGGTAAATTCCAAATTTTCGTACTTCAAAAATATTCGATATTTTTCATGAAAAAGCGTTTAACATTGTTTAACGCTACCAATATCTCAAACTATATTTACAATGTATATTAGGTATTGCTTTCTTATTTTTAACTTCAAATATAGTGTTCTATTGAAAATTCCGAAATCACCATTTCTGAAAGGGGAGCTAATTATAGAAGTTGTGATTCGTCACCAATATCGGTAATTGTATTGAATCACACTATTTAAAAAGATTAATGTTTGATTATATATGTCTTGATTGGCATGTAGATAGAATAAAACAGCATAGGCACTTAATTTAGAATCAGAATTACAAGAAAATGCATTCAATTACACCAGAATTTGTAGGGTTTGTTTGATACATGGTGATCTTATTTGAATTGAATCACATTATTCCTGGTATATATATAAAAATACATTCCATGTGAGTATTGTGTGTAATTTTGAATTGAAGATGTACCGATACATTTATTTATTGAAGTCCTTGTTGGTGACTTGTGACTTTGTGTGTGATGCTTATGCTTATTTTTTCCTTTCAATTAAAATGAACATAGAAACGATAGGGGAATACTTTGGAAATGTGTAATGCAGTCTAGGAAAAAAACAGTAAACTTGAAATCAGAATATGATAATTATTTTAAGAATCTTTTGAATTATCTCAAAATTTAGACAGTTATGGAATATATACATGTTATTCTTATGTTAACGATATAATGACAGAAACAGGTTTAGTTACTGAAAATTCGGGCGAAACAAATATAAATAAAAAATATATAAATAAAAATGAAAAAAAAAACAAAGATTAAAAATAACTTAAAATCTTATTATGATGATATTTATTTAAATAAAATTCAGAAACTTGAAGATAAAAATAAACTGAAATTATATAAAGATATAAAACAATCTATTGCTAAAGATTATTACTTGTGATGTAGCAGATTTTATTATCGAAAAATTATTATAAAATTTAGAGTAAAAGCTCGCAATCTTTTAATTGAAAAAGGCAGATAGTTAAAGATTCCTAGAGAAGAAATATTATGTAAAAATTGTAGTGTAGTAGAAGATGAAACACATTTAATATTAAATTGTAACATTAATAGAACTCTAAGAATAGATTTTATCAGCTTTTTAAATAATAATGTCAATTTTTGTGAATTAATTGAAAATAAAAATTAGTGTACATCTTCAACCCATCCACCTTAGAGCTTGTGAATAATTTAGGTTGCCTTTTGAAAAAGTCATTAGAACTGAGGGCAGGGTAATCATAATAATCATTTGCTCTTTGTTTTTATATATATATATATTTTTTTTTATATTGTCACATACATAATTTTGTATATATGGCAAATAAAGTTCTTGTATTCTTGTATTCTTGATAAAAAGACGATATTTCTTTCCTTTTTTCATTATAGTTATTTTAAAAAAATTAAAATGAAATAAAATAACTACTTACCATATTCGCTTTTAGTGATGAGGACATCATCTCTAAATTAATTTAACTCTCTAGCACTGTCTACCTTACTAGGCAAGGTTCTTTCTTCATAAACTAAACACAGAAACAGAAAGTTAGTTGATTAGAACATTTTATATAATTTAGGTGTACTTTGATCATTTGGTAAATTCCAAATGTTCGCACTTCAAAAATATTCAATATGTTTTCTGAAAAAGCGTTAATTGCTACCAATTATCTCAAACTATATTTACAATGTATATTACGTATTGTTTTCTAAGTTTTATATTCAAATATAGTGTTTTATTGAAAATTCCGAAATCACCATTTCTTAAAAGGGAGGTAATAATAGAAGTTGTGATTCGATACCTATATCGCTAATTGTATTGAATCACACTATTTCAAACGACGATTTTTTTACTATGTTTGTTTGAAGGTTAAATGTCTCCTATTCAGTTCAATATTAAAGTTATATTTTGAGTTAACTCCTCTGCCTAAACGGCTTATTGGTTTACGCTAAGATTTTATATGCAAATAACCGAGATAACTGCGCATGCAAAGCTACCAGTACTCATGCTTACATTAATAAAATCAGTTTACAAGGCATGAATCACAATGTGATTCGATTCTTAATCCAGTGATTGAATTCGGATATAAGTCTTAAATCACAATAATTGGAAACTATTTCGACTGGATAGTTCGACCCTCGACGCAATTGAATTCGTCCTTTTTATCGTAGCTCAATGATAAAAAGTCGATTTTTCTTTTTATGTGTGAACTTCCATAAGTAAAACTAGTGGAAGTTCACATAAAAATTTATTCGACTCCCGCCAATTATTACCAAACAGTAGCATACAGAGTTAGTGTTACTTGGTTAAAAAATTAACTTTTTCAAACCCGATTCTCGGATACTAAAGATTCAAACTTTATAAATCATCGTGGGATTATCGAAACCGATGCCTTCGTGGTCTTTTTACTTTAATTTTTCAAAATGGCCGCTATTGCCATGGAAATGGACAAAAGGGGGAAAACCAAAGTGCTCAGAAGTGGATGAAATTTTACAGGAAGACTGTCTAGCATGTGTAGAATTGATGTCTGGTCTCTAAGACTTCAAAATTGCAAACGTTGTAATGGGTATGAACAAAAAAGGGGGGTGGGGGTCAAAGTGTTTTGAATTGAAAGTGTTCAGAATCGGATGAAATTTTATTGCAAGGTTGTCTAACGTGTGCAGAATATCTTTTTGGTCTCCAAAACTTCAAAATTTTGTCCGTTGCAATGGAAACGGTAGAAGGCGGGAAAATCAAAACTGCTCAGAATGGAATGAAATTTTACAAAGAGGTTGCCTAAGAAATGAAGAATTGGGTTCCGGTCTTCAAGACTTCAAAATTGCGACCGTTGCCATGGAAACGATCAAAAATGCGGGAAAATCAAAGTGCTCAGAATTTGATGAAACTTTACAGAGAGGTTGCCTAACAGGTGTAAAATTATGTTCCGGTTCCTAGACATCAAAATGGTGACCGTAACCATGGAATCGGTAAAAAAGCGGGAAAATCCCAAGTGCTTAGAATTGAATGAAATTTGACAGGAAGGTTTTTAAAATATGTGGATGTCATTTAAAGGCTTTGAATTCCGATATGGGAGTTCGTTATGGATACTTCTTGTGTTTGCATCTAAACGCAATGCATACTAGTTATAATTATTCTCTTGTATTATTCCAGCCAATAATTTTTCCAGTCAATGACTCTGTGATGCATGATCAGAACTTCATGAAATTGGATCACCATTTAAAGATGTGCATTTTGATATTTTTATTTTGGAAATGGCCGCAAAAATACGTTAAAATTTCAACTTTGTCTGATTTCAACGAAAATTGATTTCAAGGCAGATTTTGACACTGCAAATAATATGGAAGCATTGAATTGGCCGTCAAGGGCGACATCAGCTATTGCTTGCAATGGCATATCAAGTTATCATTCTTTTCCCTCCGTATTCTGCCACAACTTCGTTCATCAGATTCCTCAAACACTAGTGATCGAACCATAACCAAACTTAATAGGATGATCGAACCCCATCCCAAGATTTGCAATCAAGTCTCGGAATTTTCAAAATGTCAAGTGTTGCCATTGAAGCAGTTTAAAAGGCGACAAAATTAAATTGCGTAGAACTGGATGAAAATTTACAGTAAGGTTGCCTAACATCTGCGGAATTGCTTCCTGGCCTCTAAGACTTCAAAATGGCGACTGTTGCCATGGAAACGGTGAAAAGATATTTTAATCAACGTGCTTAGGATTGGATGATTTTTTTTCATAAAAGGTTGCCTATCATCTGGAGAATTTGCTTCTGGTCTCCAGGACTTCAAAATGCTTCTACTTGTAGACCGTTTGTTCCCAAGGGTATTCACATGCGTAGTAATTAGTACTTCGGTGCTGACCCGAAAGGCGACTCCGTTTTAACCTTACAATGTATAAATTTTTGTATATTTACATTTTGTTGAAAAGAAAGCTGTATCTCTATCATGCAAATCTCTGTCTTTAGCTGATATTGGATTTACATTTAGACCAGTTGGTAATTTCTTCTATATAAGTTTTCAAATATCTTTGAGTTTATGGTATTTCAAACGTATACATTTTATCTCCACTGAAGAAAATAAGTTGTCGAAATGCGCATATGCAGAAATTAAATTCACAGTAATTTCAGTATTTAGTTATTTGTCAGGAAAAGCAAAATGCTCAGAATTGGGTTAAATTTTACATTATTTGCACTTTTCTTCTCTTTCCGCCCTAAAATTTGTCCAATCATTTACTAGTAGACTAACAGTCCAATCTTCACCAAACTTGACAGGAAGATAGATCCCTCTCCCAATAGATGCAAACGGGTCTTGGAATCTTTGAAATAGTACACAATGACATGTAAATGGCAAAAATGAGGGAAATAAAAAGACAGAAAATTGCTTAGGACACGGGGAATTACTTTCTGGTCTCCAAGTGTTCAAAACGGCAACTGCTGCCATGGAAATGGCTAAAGGTAGGAAAATGAAAATTTTCAGAATTGGATGAAATTCTACAGGAAAGTTGCAATGTTTTTAGATTTATGATGTTTTTCAACGTGTCGGCCCGGTCGCAATTTGCACATGGCTCATTTATTCGGTCAAGTGCTATCGAGTTTTTGGAGACGTTATCAAGGCCCTTAATTATACTCCCGTATGTCGTGTGTTTAATTGACTTGCCCCCGGACAATGAACTGTTTGACAAAAAAGTAATTGAAAAAAATATCTTAGAAAACGTAGCGAATCACATGTTTTAAAATTTTTTAATAGGAAGCAAATCACCATAATGAAACTCAACAAGTCGGCCCGGTCGCAACTTGCACATAATTGAATCGTTTGATCAACTGCTATCGTTTATTTTGCAGGTATTATCAAGGCACTCTTTTATACGGCCGTGTGTCGTGCATTTAATTGACTTGCCCCGGGCAATGAACTGTTTACAAAAAAAAGTTTATTAAAAAAAACATTTCAAATATGTAGCGAATCACATTTTTCAAAATGCGTCTTGCCGACTTGTGAGCGACCGAACTTTTTTTTGTCGCGTCATATTCGACTTTAATGACCGTCACGAATACATTAACAAGATTATATGGCATAAATTTATCAGAATTCGGAAATGCGTATTTTTGCGAGCCTAGCCCTATATTCGTTGCTTCGCGTTAATCAATAACGGCATTCGATGACAAATTTTATTTGGCAACTTTTGACCCTTGACGATTTTTTTGTATCTCCCTTCATTTTTGAGCAATCGAGGTTTTAAGTCTTATTGGTAACGAGTTGTGTGCGGCCTTTTATGGTAGTAAAAGTCCTTCATTAGGTCTCATAAATGGTATAAAATGACTCTTTCACATGTACTACAATTGCGTCAACATTACAACTCTTAGAAATAACTTGCTTTTTTAGGAATTCCTAATATTATGTCATGGAACAAGTTTTAAACTTTTTAATTGCCATGCAAATGATTACTGAATTCTTATGTACTTACAATACTGAATTTATTACTTGAAGACCGTCTTAGGAAGACATTCATAAGACAAGGTATTGGCACTTTGTTACTTTTGTAAGGAACTGTAAATAGAAATTGCATATTTTTGGTTTTACTTGAATAAGCTTTTAATACCCGCCTTTGCCACCATAGTAAAAATATTTATTATATTAGGATTAAGGACTCATTTTTAGGAAATTATCAATGTATAAACTCCGACAGCTCACTGGCAAACTGCGGTGTTTGTGAATGAGCTGGCAGAGTTGATATATACATAATTTCCTAAAAATCCTTATAATTTCAATTTTGCACTTTAAAAACTGCGTGATCTATGTTAATGATGTCTTTCTTTGCTGTACTATACTGTTACGAAGCGGATTAATGGGCATACGAAAATGTCGTTTGCTATTCACGACGTTGACGAATGAAAATGATTGTTACAATTACATATAGAATCATGACTTGTTTCATATACGAGACCTTATTAAAGATAAGGGATTTCTTCCATGAGTTTGAGAAATTTCGTGTTTTCCTGAGTGGGGTAAAAGAAAATTTCCCTATCAAGTGAAAAATATCTCTGTAAGATATAGAAAGCTATTTCAGTAAAATATACAAAAATTACAGCGATCAAACCGATGAAAAGAAAAACTTGCCATTCCTTGTGGATTTTTCTTCTGTAAAATTGGAGAGGGGGTTATGAACTCAATAGAGATGAGGCAAGGGGATATACTGCTCTTAGTGTTGCCTTTTTAAAACAATTGCCACTACTACGGCTGAAACAATTAAATTTTATGAATGGATGTGGGGTGAGGAGGGGTACCTTATTTGTGAGCATTACTGAAAACATAATTAAACTTATTTCTAATACTTGTTCTTTCAGAGCTCACATACAAAGAAAAGACTAATGCTTTACACATTGCATTCAATATGCATTGAGTGATCCTTTTGATGAAAAATTTAGTGAATTATGTGATGATAATACACATGAGATAACATGTGATAGATGTGACCTGTTTCCAAAAACCATAAAAAGATTAAGAATCTGATGAAAAATTTGAAAGGTGAAAACATGTAAATTGCCAGATCATCGTATAAATTTTACCAGAATCGAAATGTCTTGCAACAATGCTAATTTGGTGTCGTTGGGAAAAGTGACAGTGTTAAATTTTAGTTTTTTTTTTCAGTTTGGCAAAAAAAAGTAAACTGAACTATTTATTTGAATTTTGGATATAGGCACAGAGTTCTCTAATACGGAAAGCATATTTGTTTCAGTTGATTACATTAAATATCTTATTCGAGATGCACAGGTAAACAAAATGTTTGTTTCGCAAGCAAATGCACAGGGAATTAATAACGAATACATACTGATTATATGCATAGTTTGTTGGTATTAGAATTTGTATTAGGCCAAGCCTGTCGTATGAGCCAATAACACTATGAGTCACAACAGCGATGAGTAGTGATGCAGTTAGTTTACATGACAAGCGAGACCTGATATAAATTCTCACACTAACACACTATGCATGTTATAAGTAAACTTAAAACTGAAAGCAGAGCAAATGGTAAATATCAAATCAATACTTAGGAGAAAAGCAAAACTTGAAAGAATTATAAAAGCTACGGCATTGACACCCACAATTTACACATCTGCATGCATCTACCGCAATACATTTTGTTCATTAACTTTCTAACACACTGTATTTTTTCAGTACATTTTATTTATTTATTTTTTTTTTTGTAATTTATATATATCGGTGTGGCTTTTCAAGAAATAATTGTGGTGGAGGCATTTTAATAAAAATTTGATTGCTTGTGGGTAAATTAGAGACGTACACTGCAGAAAATTATAGAAAAAAAGAAATTCTGCCATAGCCCAAAGTGTTCATTTTAGCATTTTCTTCAAATGTGCCAAATAAAGTAAAATACATATATAAACACAGCTGAAATATCTCAATTTACAATTTTGTCCTTTTTTATGCCCCCATATCTATAATTGTAGGTGGGCATTTTCTCTTTGTTCTGTATGTCTGTCTGTCTGTTTTTGCGTCCGAAACTTTAACCCTGGCTAAAAGTTTTGAACTATGTAATATAGACCTGTATACTAGGTCTAGTCAAGAGGAACATGAATATGAAAAAGGGTCAGATCAAAGGTTAAGATCACATCGGTTAAAAGAAGTGAAATTTGCTTTGTTTTCAGATATTTGACTGTAGAAACCTTATTATTTATTCTATTGAGACGGGAATTGTTCTATGTTATTGCTAATAAAGCTGCACAACTGCAGTTTGTCGACATATTGTGGAAGCATTTACTGTTTGAGAAACAAGAGCCCAATAGATGACAAACAGAACAATATGAAATTTTTAACTTTAGTCAGATTATACTGCATTATTGTCCTGTAGTTTTCATTGAGCATGTTTCAACAGATACATTTCACAACAGAAACCATTTCAATAAACAAGAGGCCCACTAACTTAACCTCATCTATGACATATTTTTTAAAGGGGGTTTCATCTGTTTCAGAATAAAGGGTTTGATTTGTGTGTTTTTATGGTAATAAAAAACTTGAACCAAGTAAAATATATTTTTCAAATATTTGGCAAATGTATAGGTCTTGAAAAGAGGAACATAAATATGACAAAACATATGTCAAAGGTCAAGGTCTCAGAGAGGTCAAAAAGGGGTAAAATTGGGTATTTTCAGATATTTACAATATAATCTTTGGGCAAATGTTCTCTTTCACAAACACATCTTGTTTATCTTTTGTTATCGTAAGTTTTTTTTTTAAATGAAATTCAAAGTAAGTGAAAAGGAGCTGGATTCTGTGACAGTGAAATAAAAGGAAATGTTTTTGACATATTTCTTAGCAACCATGCAACAAGCTTTAAAATGGAAATTTCAATATATTTTTCATTTCCTAAACCTCTTGAAATTTTGTACTGACATTTTGACAACATTTATTATTCGAAAAATGCAATGCAAGTCCAATTTAATATTTATTCATTTCATTATCTTTAGAAAAAAAATATTTATGCAATTTCATGGACAGATGATGTACCAGATGACCCTTCAGGTGATTGGGTTTGTGATGTTGAAAATGCGTATCAGAAGATTTCAGATTGGCAATGTCATGTACTGCACACTGTTAACCAAGATTTGAGCAGTACTGCCTTACTCGATTAACCAAGAAATGACTAAATACCAAAGTTACTGTGAACTTAAATTCTGCATATGCGCATTTCGACAACTTATGTCTCTTCAGTGCAGATAAAATTTAAACGTTTGGAAGACCATAAAATCAAAGATGTTTAAAAACTGATAGAGAACAAATAACCAATATGATCTAAATGTAAAACCAAAATCAGCTGACAGAGCTTTGCATGAGGGAGATACTCCTTAGTTTTCAATAAATGTACAAAAATTTAGATATCGTAAGGTTCCAAATAGAACCGGCTTACGGGTCAGCACCAAAGCACTGACTACTGGGCTGGTGAATACCCTCGGGGACTAACAGTCCACCAGCAGTGGCATCGACCCAGTGGTTACCAATGACTAAATACCGAAGTTACTGTGCATTTAAATTCTGCTTATGCGCATTTGGCAATTATGTCTCTTCAGTGCAGATAAAATCTAAACGTTTGGAAAACCATAAAATCAAAGATGCTTAAAAACTGATAGAGAACAAATAACGAATATGATCTAAATGTAAAGCCAAAATCAGCCGAGGACAGAGCTTTGCATGAGGGAGATACTCCTTAGTTTTCAATAAATGTACAAAAATTTAGATATTGTAAGGTTTCAAATTGATTCGGCTTTCGGGTCAGCACCGAAGCACTGAATTACTACATATGGATGCTCTGACAACTTGTTTCTCTTCAGTGTATATGAAATCAAAACATTTGGAAGCCATACACTAAAACCTGATAGAGAACAAATAACCAATAAAATGTAAGAATCTTGATATGTTACTATCTTAGTTGGCTAGTGGATATATTAGTACTATATAGCATACTATCAATTCAAATGACGACAATCTTTCATTTGATACACCATATTGTGTATACCGAGTTTGGTTATTCTTAGCAAGATATCCACACATTTCATCTTTTTATTTCTGGTTCAAATGTGTCCTTAAAGCAAAGATGAGAAATCAATTTTGATTAAAAATTTAAAACCATAAAATGTTTATTTTAATGATATTAATAGACACATGATAGAGATAGGATATCCATATACTATTATTTCTTTTCAGATTAGAACATATACTCATTTTTTGGAAGAGACTAAACAAGACTCTCATGCCGTGGCAGTATTTTTGGAGCACACATTTAAAACAATAAAGGAACAGCTACCAAATATTGATTATGTTTTTTACGCGGTGATAATGCAGGTTGTAACCAATGCTGTGCTCTATGGTTTACAATTCCATCAATTAATGAGGCAACAGGTTGGTTTTAAAAGCTGTAGTTACATTAGCCTACCGTGTTTGGAAATAGCATGTAAACTACTACTCTTCAGCAGTTTGGTGTATAAAGTAGAAGATACCAAACAAACTGTATGAAGGTGGAACAGCAAGCTATTAGGTATGAGAAAAGCTCACTTTTGATGGCTTCGTTGTGACTTCAAAATGATAAACTTAAATAAAAA
>MJUU01061446.1:0-17195 GCA_002080025.1 Modiolus philippinarum
GACAGGAACTGTATGGAGAAATAGTAGAAATAGTGGCTGATGGAGAAGGAGGAGAAAACGAAGCTGAAGAAATGGAATTCGCACCTGAATGACCAAAAGGATGCTGAATGGCATTTTACAGAACAAAAGGTCCTTTTCAGGACCACACATATTTAACAAAAAGATATTTAGTTGTGTTATACAATTTCATTGCATGAAAATATTTTTCTCGGGGAGTATGTCACTGGAAACGTGCAACGTCTCATATCCACAATCCCATATACTGTTTTAGGGGAAAAAATAACAACTTACTATAAGCTTTCAAAAATTAGAAAAAAAAGGTTTTTTTGCAGCGTTTTTGGACATTTGACCAAGATTGGACATACGATTTTTTTACTTTATCTATTTATTTTTTATTGATAAATCCATATATCCTGAATAAGAGACATATTTGTCTCTGCTAAATACAGTTTTAAAATTTTGTCTGGGAAGCTTTCAGAAATTAGAAAAAAAAAGATTTTTTGCAGCGTTTTTGGACCTTTACTAATTAACATCCAATTACTGTTGATTTTTTTACTTTATCTATTTATTTTTTATTGATAAATCCATATATCCTGCATCATAATTAATATGTCTCTGCCTGAATACAGTTTTACGAAGTTTTAAAATTTTTGTCTGTCAAAAAGTTTTTTTTTGTTTGGTCAACGGATAAAGTCACTCAGTGGAAAGAAAGTCATAAATTGACAGGAAAATACCACTTGAAAAAGTTGCAAGAGAATCAAAACACAAAAGTAGGCATACAAAACTAGTTAGCTAGGGTATCATAAAAGAATCATAAAACGTTATTCATCTAGGTACCATTCACAGTTTGATAAAGAAATATGTCATTTCCGAAACAGTTCTAAGTGACAGTTTGATAAAAGTAAAATATGTAATTTCCGAAACAAAACTTTTCTTTGTTATACTCTCTCCGGAAAATAATCGGATATAAACCGTATTTGACTTTATCGTGAACTGGTTTCCTGTACTGAAAAATGAAACCAACATGAACGAAAAGGAGAAAATTGGTTGCCAAGAAATATTAAGCACATTGGGATTAGACGAACTTTTGTCTCTCTCAAATACAGTCACAAAGAAACTGGTAAAAGTATCTTCAAAGCCAGGTATGGAGGAAACAATGACACTGTGTTTCCCAAGTTGTTGGGGCGAGTCAAGCGCTTCGTCGATAGTCTTATCATTCGTGTATGTTATGGCATATGGTTATCTATCCGACTTTCGTTTCAAAGCTTTTATCATCCTATATTTATGTTTTACTTAACTTTTATTTTATATTTATAATTCTTTGAATTTTTTTTAATATGTAAATAGGTGTGACCTATGAGGGGGCGTAGCAGTAATATACAACAATGATGAACCTTTAAAAGAAGGCTTTGCTTATTACAACAGCAAAGTTTTCTGATTCTTGGAAGGTCCATAACCCTGTCAAAATAAGTGGATTGAACCAAGTTCGCAAGACAAAATTCATCTGTAAATTCGAAGAGGTATACTCACACGAAATGTTAAATCAATACCTGCAATGGTTTAGAAAAAGAGGTGCGGCTAGAAAACTAATGCTTTTTAAAATGTTTAATTTGTATGTTTTTAGACTATAGGGAAACGGGACAGATAGTACCCATAAACCGTTTAACCCTACCTCTGTCTTTTGCTAGTGCTGGTACCAAGTCCGGCTGTTCCGACTTCCTATCGTTGTCTACGTTTGTCTTGTAAGTGGTTTTCCTGTGTAGTTCCTTGGCAAATTGTGGCATGTAATTATAAATTTCAGCCATTGTAGGTGTTTCCTGTTATCCATATTTTAACATTAAAAAAAATTCTCTAAGTCCAAACCCATAATTTGATATTTACATAAATGATATGTCTCATTGCTTAAACGGCTCAACCACATACTAAGCTGCGGAACCGTAGCTCTTATGGTCCTTGTGCTGATTTTTTTTAATAGTTGCGAATCATATAGTTAGCGACCTTTTTTCAAGCCCTTGTGAGACAACACCTTTAGAATGCTGCAGCAGTCTTGGGATATTGGGATATTTAAAAATAGAAAATGTACAAAAGCGAGCTACCAAACAAATCCCGTCACTTAAAAATATGAATTACAAACAAAGGCTAGGGATTCTGGAATCTTAAAATGCTAACACTAACATATAGCAGTGCTGGAGGGGACATAATTGAGGTTTTCAAAATATTAATCTAGATTTGACAATCAGGCAACATGTGGAATGTTCGAATTGAATAAGGTCAAGCACAAGAGGTCACTCAAAAAAGTTATAATAATTCAAAAAAAAAACATGTAAGTTAAACGTCCACAAGTACTCCATCACAAATAAGGTAGGATGTTTTCTGCAACAAGGAATTTGGAATAGGCTTAGACAACCACTGGAAACATCAAGACGCCAAATACAATTTTACAATGGACAAGACCAAAATCCGGACATCGCATAAATTCGCCTACATGTACTAACATAACAGGTAGATGTGAAACAACTGTCTGATGTGTATGCATTAATTGTGTCACATTTTTGAATGTATTTGTGTCATCGATGCAGAATCATCCAAAACTAAAGTCGAGTTTATAGATTTTATCGGCACTTTCAAATTTCTGCATGAGTAAGAATTTTTTTCTGTTCTTGGAATGCGAGACAGCTGAAAAAGTGTCCAAAATATCAGAAGTGTATGATGAAGCATCATTCATATCCATGAGCCCATAATTAATAATGTATGATGGTGTTTGGTCATCAAACCATTTGTCAATTTAAAATCATTTGGATTTTTTTATTTACGGGTTATACCTAATCCTGATCACCGCCACCAAAGGGACCTCAATGACACACTTTGGAAACCCCGTAATTACATGTACTTATTATCACTTACAAATTTAATAAACTGTATAGATCCTCCTAAAAAACTATATACAGATCCTCCTAAAATCTGATAACCAACGGCTATAATTGAATACAAATATTTTAGATCGTGGTAAAGCTTTTTCTATTTGAAAACTATCAATCATAGTATCATTTTCCCATTGATTTATTGATACATGTTTTGTAGTAGGTAATCAGTCAGATCGAACATCTCAACATGGGGTTGGAGTCTTCAAGAAAAATTATGTTTTCATTGCTTTGATGCGATTCGTGCTGGTACTGTTCAGAAATATAATACAATTGTTCAAATGCGTGTATCTTTTACCACTTAAGGTACAGAAGACTTTACGCGTAAAGAAAAAAAATGACGCAGAAACTTGCATGTGCATGTTTCTTGAAAAAAATTTATAAGACTCAACTTCTGGATTAAAATTTTCTCACATACTTGACGAGTTTCGATGAAAGGTTTTAGAATTCCGAAAAACATATCAACGAGAGCATCGAAGTCAATTTGGTTTGCCTGTTTACGCTCAAATATATTTACTGAATGTTTTATGGATTTATTTTTTTTCCTTCTTGGTGTTAAGAAAACCGTATTTTTGTATGAAATTTATTAAAGTCATATATCTGCTATTTAGGCGGACTTTAGAGATCATTTAACTTTTGCAATCTATTAGCAGTAAGATATCAATGGAAATAAAATCATAATGACGTCATAACTAACATAACAAAAATTTACGTCACAAATGAAATTTGATGTGTCATTTCAGGTCCGCGTCAAAACAGATTACTGGACGGTATATTAGTATAACGTAAAATATTTTAATTCCTATTTAAATTGTATCAATAAAGTAATCACTATTCCAAGAATTATTCTGTGGATTTTATTTAAACAAATTCCATTTTAGGCACAGACCATTTGATTTTCCGGGGGCCTGGTATTTTTACGCGAGCCTGGAATTGTTTTCGCCAGCTCCTCTTTGCCAGATTATTTCTTTCCTACTATGCTAGAAGATTTTGTCGAGTCACGCTTTTTTTTCTATTGAACCGGATCAGGGCCAGATTATTTTTTTCAACCCAAATGCAGGTCAGATAATTTTTTGGGGAAAAATGGGGGGGAGAAATATTTTTCTAGAAAAATACCCCCCTTAAAATCAAATGATCCGTGCCTTAAAAAGGAATGCACAGGTAAATTTTACATGTGGAAATACATTTGAGCACTGGTAGGTCATTTACCAATGCACTAATTGATAAGGATAAGGATTTATTGCCTTCCTGAACGAGGGAATTTCTTGAGATTTTGTCATCTGAAATCCGAAGTGATGAAAACGTGAAAAACGTTATTTTCAGAAGATCTATCTTTGTTATTTCCTGCAAAAAAACTTACGCAATTTGCTTATCAATATTGAATTATCTAGGAATAAAAGTACCACAGTTCGCGTGAACACGTAAACATGTTAACATCGCACCGTCTATGATGCTGAAATTACTATGGTTGCTATGGAAAACGAGATCTCGTTGCCCGAACGCCTTTCCGATGAAATCGGTTACTTTTGAAAGAGAGAACGAAAAATCCTTTTTATTACTTTGTTTTCAAAATTTTATAAATCTGTTTATTACAGATGTATCAAATACAATTTCGTAATTTTCCATTTATGTTAAATTTCGCTACATGAGCTCCATGAAGATTCAACTTCCTTCCGTTGCGCGCTACGCGCGCTTAATCCTACACTGCATAACGGAAGTTGAAAGAAAAATAGAAACACGGTATACAGAATATGATGATTAAATTTTGACATTTCTTAGTATTTATGGGGGGCTACGCCCCCCTATTACTTTGTGACACGAAGCTGGGATTAATATATTGACGGGATTTGAAGCTCTAGATAATCATCGAAAAGCGGTGTCCGCGCTAAAGTAATCAGCGATTATTTAACGGAACGGATACGTACTAATTACGGGCCTTACAGTTATCCCTTGTATAAGATCACACTCGATGTATTTCAACTTTCAAGAATTATTTTTTAGTGAAAACATGCTTAATTTCTGATGTTAACAGTATTAATTTTATCTATATATTTAAAACAACAACTATAAAACTGCGAAGAAAGATAATTAATATATACCTGTTTATTTTGAACACGATCTGTAAGAATAAGTCAAAATATCATACCTTTTAATCGAATTAGTGATTGACTACTAAGGGACCGGCCATTTAACCTGAAGGGGGGGGGGGTATGGTTTTTTCTCTGGACAGAAATTTTTTTTCGCGCTTTGCATGAAACAAATTATTTATTTTTTGCATGCGTATCAACAAAATATTTTTTTTCAAAATTAACATTATTTTTTTGGGCAGAAAGCCTCCTTCAGAAATTTTTTTTTCAGCATTTTGGCAGCCAAAATATTTTTTTCACATAAAATCAGATCCAAAATATTTTTTTAGAAAAAAACCATAGCCCCCCCCCCCCCCCCCCCTTCAAGTTAAATGGTCGGTCCCTAATCATTTGTAATTAATAAAAATAATTAAAAGAATGTTTCAATGATCAAAGAACTAAATTGGTAGCAATTTTAAAAAATGAAGAATTATTTTTCTCCGTTATTGATTTTTGATTGTTTTTTTTCTTGGTATTTCAAAATTGTTTTTTTTTTCTTGGTATTTCAAACTGTCGACATTTTTTCATCATAAGGGTGACATATCGATTTGGTTACGAAGTCTGTAATACATTTTTTTTTGTATCACAATAAAACCTTCCTCAAAGTACTTTGTAATATGAAAGTAAATATTTTCCATTGCAATTTCACATTTATTTATGATTTCTTCACAAAAGGTACGTAAATATATTGCCACCGTCGATCACTTCGTCAGGAAATGGCGATCACACAATTTCTTGCAAAGCATGTAATCAACTAAATCTCACAACAAATCATACATCAAGGCACTCTATGATATGTAAAATTTTACGTTCTATTTGAATTTCATATATAATTTTTAATGATTTAACAAACAGTTTCTTCAAAATATGTACGAAAACATTGCCTAGGTCGATCACTTTACTCACGAAATATCACATCACGAAGTCCTAGAGTAAAAAAATTGTGTATTCAGACTGGGAAGGTGATGATAAACACTCGTAAAGTAAACATTAGATATTAAAAGACTTTTGTGACACTTATCGGTGCATGAGATGGTTCTATTGATAGATATTTTCTTTCAAACACCGACGAAAACGAAAATCTATATCTACGAAAATGGCTATATGGCGTCTTCGTCGAAATGCATTATGGGTATTTTGCCTGTCAATAGGACAGTCTGTGCCAAAAACTTTTTCATTTACTAGCCCTAAGGGGCTAGTAAGTTCTCTGTTGTACTAGCCTGAACTCAATTTCACTAGCCCTTATAGAAGATTCTTTGTTAATAAGGCATATTTTTAACTAGCCCACCGGGCTAGTGACTTCAAATTTTTACTAGCCCAAGACTGCTTTTACTAGTCTCGGGCGTAGGGCTAGTGGCTAAAGGCACAGACTGATAGGATTTGATTGGATCAAACTGGTTTGTTATAGAGTTTCAAATCCTGTCAATATATTAGTCCCAGCACGAAGCCAGCACAAAGTAAAACATTTCATAATCTTCAAATTAAAAATATGAAGGAGGCAATAGCCTGGAACGACCTATTACCGTGGTACTAAGATTGTTTGTAAATTAATATCTTGTTATTGCTGAGCTAGAATTAAACGTTTATAATTATTGGATACCTCACCATTTATGCTTTCTTTGCAAACATTCTCGTGTAATTCCTTCGTTTCTCAAAACACAGTATTGTTTTAATGATGTGGTCAAAATTTTTTTTCTAAGAAAATTGACCTTGACCTATTACCATGGTATTTTGGAAATTTTATTTTTATATCTTTGCATAAATTGAATATACATAAAATGCGTATGTATGGTATGTCCCAAGTGAATGATTAATTAATAATTACTTACTTGCCATTGTTAGTAATATAAACTGTCAAATAGAAATTTTATATTCAGCTAATCATAAATCTTTAAAAAAAATCTTGCATTTAGAATATCAATAAATTCTTCGTCACAAATGTTTGAAATTTTTAAAAATTATCAAATTTCTTTAAACAATATCTAGGACTTTTAAAATTGTAATTTTTATGTATTACTTAATTTTTAAATAGATAACTGTATGACATTCTCAACTCATTGACTTACCTTAAAAAATAGTCAAAAACTGCCTTATTTCAAATGAAATTTCTTAGCATATTTATGTATAAATACCATTTAATTCTTTAACAAGCAACTGAAGAAAAAATATTTCACGTAACCGACTTTCTATTTCCAAAAATAAGGATCAAAAGGAATATCCCCTTTTGGGATTTTAGGGGCTATTTCTTACCATGCATGCGCATACTTGACCGGAAGTTTGAATTTTCACATTATAGAAAAAACGACGGAGACCTACTGAAAAAGCAAGCATATCTGGCTAATATCTCACTGTATCGTCTGCAGTAGACAAAATTCTGTCTGTAAAAGTAAGTAAAAACGGTATTTAAGGGAGTAGAAGAGAAGAATCACGCCAATTGTAAATACCACGGTATTATGCATGCCACGGTAATAGGTCGTTTGAGTATACATGAGTTCACACTTGGCATTTTGTCTCCAAATGACCTCATATTTGTCATTTTGACATTGAACAATCAAGTTTTGAATTATGACATCATATTTTACTTCAATGATGTAGAAATTCCGGGTACCTGTATGAAATAAAATAATAAAACAGGGGGTGAAGCGAGCAGGTGTGGAACTGATGTCCGCCCACAGGGCCTTGTTACCAATTTGAAAATTTTACTATCCATGCATATACACTAACAAGGGCGGACATCAGTTCCACACCTGCTCGCTTCACCCCCTGTTTTATTTTTTTATTTCCTTATAAAATATTCAAAACTTGGTCTAGTTCACTTCCCAAGATGTTTATCTTTTCAAAATATATCATGAGCCCCATCTGATTACCTTCCGTTTAATTGGGAGCAATCCTTTTTGTTGAGAAATGCACTGAATTGTCAACTCCATTGACCACAAACTTCTATATTTGGAAATAAACAAAATTCGGAACTCTCGAGGGTCTTCTATATTTGGAATTAAACAAAATTCGGAAGTCTCGAGGGTTTACCATACAGCAAGCTTTAGTTTGAATTTCCCGCCCAATGACGTAATCAAGAAACTCTCGGATATATTCCTAAAATCTAAGGAAAGTCCAGAGAATTCTGAAGTTTACTTTCGTTTTCTGGTCAATGGAGTTGACAATTGACGATATCAGCGTTTCGCGCCTCTAGTGGAATATCAGGTTCGATAACTCCAACATACTTGTAACAGGGTGTATCTACCATGGTGAATTATGATAAATCTGCACACTTTAATATTCATTTGCAAGCTCCTAGTTTAATTGTTCAACAATATTTTTCTATATTGATAATTATTGATGTGTATACTATCAAAACAATACGGTGATTAACTTGATTTACCTGTAATGAGACACCTGTCAGTTGTTTACCTGTAATATGATTAGACCCTTAAATTCATCAACAAAGTTGTTAGTAAGCTTCAGATTAAAATATTGTTTAGTGGGGTGTGTTTTGTATTAATTTTATGTTTGTTGTGCTAAGTGACCTGTATACCACCTGCTGACATTCTGATCACCTTAATAAAATTCACCTGGACATACATCTTTTGAAGTCACCGGTCTACAGGAAAAACACAATGTTATTGCATTAAAGAGTAAAAAGTTTACTTGAGATGTTCAGATCACAGATACCCTTAAAACCTAATAAATTTTTACATTGCTTCATCATGTTCATACAAGTCTTGATCGTTAAATGCACAAATGTCATGCAAGCAATACACATAATATTTACAAAGCATCAGGTGGAAAGGGCCCAAACATGTTTTTTTTTCATTTAGTCATATTGATATATAAATAAAAAAGCAAGAACAGACAATATAAGAAAAAAATAAACCATAAACAAAAAAAAAAAAGAAAACAATCAAAGACAAATACTAATAATACATAAGGAAATAGAAATATTTTAATATATTTTTTTTAAATCAATATTATATTCAGGTCATAGATATCCTTTTAAACCTAATAACTTTTTATTGTTTCATACAAGTTTTCATGACAAGTGCACAAATGAAATTCAAGCAATACACATATATTTACAAAAGCACAAGTGGAGAGGGGCCAAACATGTTTTTTTTTATTTCTGTTCTTTTTATTTAAAAGTCATATTAAAAATAATATAAAACAATAAAAAGTCGAAAATAAACAGAAACAAAAAAATAATAATAATACCATATAAGTAAATAGAAATATTTTAATATCTTGTAAAAAAATAATCCATTGATGAAATTAAATTCACAGTAACTTCGGTATTTAGTTATTTGTTACCACTGGGTCGATGCCACTGCTGGTGGACTGTTAGTCCCCGAGGGTATTCACCAGCCCAGTAGTCAGTACTTCGGTGCTGACCCGAAAGCCGATTATATTCTGAACCTTATAATATCTAAATTTTTGTAAATTTTGTTAAAACTAAGGAGTATCTCCCTCATGCAAAGCTCTGTCCTTAGATGATTTTAGCTGTACATTTAGATCACATTGGTTATTTGCTCTCTATCAGTTTTTAAATATCTTTGAGTTTATTGTCTTTCAACGTTTAGAATTTATCTGCACTGATGAGACATAAGTTGTCGAAATGTGCATATGCAGAAATTAAATTCACAGTAACTTCGGTATCTAGTTATTTGTTACCACTGGGTCGATGCCACTGCTGGTGGACTGTTAGTCCCCGAGGGTATTCACCAGCCCAGTAGTCAGTACTTCGGTGCTGACCCGAAAGCCGATTATATTCTGAACCTTATAATATCTAAATTTTTGTAAATTTTGTTAAAACTAAGGAGTATCTCCCTCATGCAAAGCTCTGTCCTTAGCTGATTTTGGCTATACATTTAGATCACATTGGTTATTTGCTCTCTATCAGTTTTTAAATATCTATGAGTTTATGGTCTTCCAACGTTTAGAATTTATCTGCACTGATGAGACATAAGTTGTCGAAATGCGCATATGCAGAAATTAAATTCACAGTAACTTCGGTATTTAGTTATTTGACAAAAACTTGAAACTATGAAAAAGGAAATGTTGGTCCAGGTTTCATTTTGTTATATCTTTATTTTTTGTTTTGAATTTATTTTTTCTTTTTCACATTGTTACATCAAGTTCGAAACATAGCTAAATTTCTTTCAGAATTTATTACATAATATTAAATTGCATTGGAAAAAACATTAATTCTTTCATGAAAAAGGGGTTCTTTTTCAAAGAGGAGAATACAAGTATTTTGTGAAGATGATGAATACTGTTTTTTATTTTAAACTTTAATAATGACAAACTAGATATATTTCAATCTTTGTCATACAAGTGATTAAAAAAGAATAAAAACTACTGGTTTTAAAATTAATGATTTTCTGAAAAACTTTGATTTCTTCATTTATTATTTTTTTTATTTTTCATTTTTTTTCATTTAAAATAACATGTTCTTAATTGCTCAGTATTTTTTTTTTTTTTCAATCTCAATTTTGACCAAAAAATTATTTAATATTTGTAGAAAAATTATAATAGACATGTTTTGAGAGTTATAATTGGATTAATAATTGAAAGAAATCACCCAAGGGCAATCTTCTGTACAGTTCTAATAACACACCTGTATAGCACAGGATGTTTATTCAGTCAGGTTAAACATGTCAGTTAATTGATTATCGACAACAGTTAAAAAGATTAATAGGCATTTTGTTTTATTTCTTAATTCATTTATTCATTTTTATCAACATATAACTGATTTGTTACATTATAACTAATAGAGCCTATACAAGTCTGTTGGAGTTATCTCCCCCTTATCCAGAAACGCTGATAGGGTCAATTATGTGCATTTCTAAACAAAAAGGATTGCTCCCAATTAAACGGAAGGTAATCAGATGGGGCTCATGATATATTTTGAAAAGATAAACATCTTTGGAAGTGAACTAGACCAAGTTTTGAATATTTTATAAGGAAATAGAAAAATAAAACAGGAGTTGAAGCGAGCAGGTGTGGAACTGATGTCCGCCCTTGTTAGTGTATATGCATGGATAGTAAAATTTTCTAATTAGTAACAAGGCCCTGTGCTTGAATTTCGGTGAATGTCAGGTTTGTTATCGGTCATTCACCCCGTTTCACCCACAATTCACCGACGTCGGATTTGAGTATTTTTAACTGAATGCTTCTGTTTGTACTGTATTTGTACAGACTTTGTCTCAAGTCCATTTACTTCATATCATTTCATTGTTTACATACATGTATAATTTCGAAGTCTGTATGAAATTAAGAATAGACAGAAAATTTTCCTTTGTCAAGTCGAGTATAAGTCAATCAAATAGGCTGATTGTATAATTTTACAGGCTTTTGGATATGTTTATAAAGTCAAGCTCCCGTGCTGGTAACATAGTTATCAAATAATACTGCATGACTAACCTTGAATTCCAGACTCAGTAAAAACACATTTTTTCCCAAGTATTTTCATTTGGTTCTGGAGTATAATGTTTTCTTTCTGAATTATTTTACAAGCTCATGTAATTCAAGTGTTACGAGATGGGTACCAGTTACTGTCCTTATCATAATGGAAAGTTGATGTAAAACTGGAGTTTTTACATGTTTTTTAAGTATTTAGAAAAAATCTTATTGATCAGGAGTCATTTAGGGTAGATAGACACTAATAATTCATAGCCATGAAATTTTGTTATAAGTCAGCACAATTGAAGAACCAATCTTAGTTTGCCTACTACATGTACTAATTTGAAATCTGTAATAGAAAGTGTGGGTAACCATGCTTGTTTTTGTCAGGATTGAAATCAAACTTTGCTCAATTTTTGCTGTTTTTTTTCAGCAAAATTTACAAAGAATGCATGGGGAAAATTTGTCAGCATGTTTTCACTTATTAGAAATGAACTTTTTATCCAAGAGAATTTCACATATTTTTGTCTCGCCAGCGACGAAGGTCGCTGAAAGCAAGACATAGGTATTACTTTTTGGCGGTGACGGCGGCGGCGCTGTAAATTTTTTCTAAAACCATAATAACTTTTTAACTGTAATGGATGCACAGATCATCTTTGGTCCACAGATGCCTTAGGTTACGAGCTTTCTAGCATCACATGTTTCAGATGACCTTGACCTTGTCTTCATGGTTCAATGACTCCATGAAAATTGCGACATAGTTTCACATTCAAGTCATTTTCTCTGTATTTGTAATGCATAGATCCATTATATTTAGCGTATTGATGCATCTTAGTGGGTACATGCCAGTCTGCCACTTGTCAAGTGACATTGACCTCATTTGCACGGTTCAGTGACTTTGTAAATATTGTGACATACAGGGATCGCGCTGGGCTTCGCCAATGTCGCAATTTGCGATTATATTTTCATTCTGGCGACAAAAAATGGATCCTGGCGATTTTTTTGGCGACAACGTTTTTCAAATAAACTTTCTGGTTTTGTCCATTTTCTATAGATCCTATTTGATACTTGTCATCATTGTTCATGTTGTTGTTGTTTTAAATTAATCAGAAGAATTAATTTAATGTCAATTCATTGCCTCAAGCCATTAATTATTTCCGGTCATCTATAGACCGAATTCTTCTGCCTCTATGGTGCAAATATAACTTATTTATCATTTATCTTTTCTATTTAGACTTTTATTTTTATTTTTTTTATTTTTGCTGTTGCCCCATAGAACAGCAAAAATTAAAAAATAAAAATAAAAGTCCAAATAGAAAAGATAAATGACAAATAGGTAATATTTGTATCATAGAGGCAGAAGAATTCGGTCTAGGTCATCTGTTGATTGCATAATGTTTACCTTTAATCAGTGTTTACCTGTGCACACGTTCCAAAACGATTTATGACAGATATAAGCCCAATTAAGTAATTGAGAGAGTATTATTATACACTATTATTTTATACTCTTTATTTGTTTTCATTTTATATCATTTCTTTTCATCCTAAACAGACCAACCTAATTGACACAAAATTATAAATTAAATTAAGCAATTTATGAAGTTGAGTTACTTCCCCTTTTCTTTGTTATGAAAACGAAATTCAGTACTATTTTTACATTGATGTCAATTTTTCAGCAAATAAAGAAGCTAGACTCTCCATAATAGGTTTATTGTTACATATTAAAGGATAAATGCCAGTCTGACACCTGTCAAGTAACCTTAATTTCATGGTCCAGTGACTTTGATAATTTTTTACATTGATGTCCATTTCTCAGCAATTAAAGAAGCTAGACTCTCCATATTAAGTTTATTGTTGCCTATTAATTGGTATATGCCAGACTGACACTTTTCAAGTAACCTTGACCTTAATTTTATCATTTCATGCTCCAGTGACTTTGTTAATTTTTTTATATTGATGTCCAATTCTCAGTTAAAGAACCTAGACTCTCCATATTAGGTTTATTGTTACATATTAAAGGATAAATGCCAGCCTGACACCTGTCAAGTAACCTTGACCTTAATTTCATGGTCCAGTGACTTTGTTCAATTTTTACATTGATGTCCATTTCTCAGCAATTAAAAAACCTGGACTCTCCATATTAAGTTTATCTTAAAGTTGAATCAGGCATTAATTTTCTTGACCTTCTGTATTAAATTCATCATGTGTAAATGATAATGTTTATATTCTGGTGAGACGTTTCTGTTTCAACACGTGTTTGTAAATAAATAGCAAATGGTATAATCTTTCATGTCTTTTGGTTACAAAGGAAAAATGTAAATGTCACCATGCATCTGGATTCAACATCATTTTCAGGGAAAGGGAGTTAATTAGCAGCAAAGTTGGCTAATATGACATTTCACATCTGTCAATTATGACATCACGAAGGAAAAGCCGTCAAATTACTATTCCAGTCTGAAAATCAAACCTTTCCAGTATCCGACTCTTTATTTTTAAAATGCTTGATTGTATTGCACAGCACAACAGTGTCTATCTACATTAATCCACTACTATCTGATCATGACTATCAGAAAGTTTTATTATAAAGAAGTCCATGATCCCTTTCCACAAACCATATCTCCCAATAACTGTCATTGTTGACATTTGTATTTCATGTATTTCATTTGCCTGTCTTTTATTTGTTTCTGGTAGTCCATGGCAATTGGGAGAGGCCTTTTCTTTGGATGGTGTCCAAGTTTGCCATATTATCTTATGATATTATTTGCCAAACAGGGCAAATCATATTCAATGATAGAATCTTGTCATACATGTACTGTTATAGACGTTTTTAAAATGGTTTAGTCCTAGTCACTTAATTACAAGTATGGGTACTCCATTTGCAATTTTTATACAACACAAAATTTTGAATTTGTATTATATCATGGCAATGTCTGTGGACAGCAAAGCATTAGTTCAGGTCAAATTATTGTTATCATTATCAAATTTAAGGCACACACACTTCAGATGCCTTTTTACCTCACCATGAAGAATTTACATTATCGTACTCAGTGTAGACGTCATCAAAAACTTTAACCTTGCTTGTGGAATCCAGGACATAAGAGCTAGGATTTGGTGTGTGACTTCTTTTTGATGAGAACTTTCTTATATGGTACCATACTTTTAAACATTTTGTAACATGAATTTAGTTTTTTCCTTTGATCTTTTTAAAGAATAAATAAGAGATGACGAGCGCTGATACTCTAAACTGAAACATTTGATGATATTGCATAAAAGGTCAGGTGTGCCCATAGAATTCAAGCGAAAAAAGCCATGCAATATCCAACACCGATAGATCGATATATGCAAGGCTTAGGACCGCCCCAAAAAGGAAAGGTCTGTCTCCAACGATTCAAATGTTTCACCTACAAATTCAAAAAATAATTCAGATTAATTATAAAAGGTTTTATTGTGAAAAAAAAAAGATGACAACCACTTTTTTATACGTGAAAGTTAAATGTTTTTATGCCCCCAGATTGATGATCGGGGGCATATTGTTTTTGTCCTGTCTGTCTGTTTGTCTGTGCATCCGAAACTTTAACCTTGGCTATAACATTTGAACTATATGAGGTAGACTTTTCATACTTGGCAAGTGTATAGGTCTAGTCAAGAGGAACATAAACATGCAAAAGAAAAAAAATTACCCCGGTAGATCAGGACAAAAGGTTAAAAAGGGGTGAAATTGGTTGTTTTCACTTATTTGACCGTAAAATCCTTATTATTTATCCTATAAAGACAGGGTTTGTTTTAAGTTGTTGCTAATAAAATTGCACAACTGTTGTATGTCTACAGATTTGTGGTAGCATTTACCGTTTTTGAGAAACAAGAGGTCCAAAGGGGGACAAACGAAAAAAAAAATGAATTTTTAAATTATTTGTCAGATCTTGATGCATAATTTTTCTGTAGGTTTTTTTATAGCATGTTTAAACAGATACTTTTGACAATTAAAACCATTTCAATAAACAAGAGGCCCAAAGGGGCTTCATCTGTTTCAGAATAAAGGGGTTAAATTGGGTGTTTTATGGTAATAAACAACTTTTGAACTACATGTATATAAGATAGACTTTTAATTATACTTGGCAAGTGTATAGGTCTTGTCAAAAGGAACATAGATATGCAAAAAAATAAGGTCAAGGGTCAAGGTCACAGAGGTCAAAAAGGGGTAAAATTGGGTATTTTCATATATTTTACTGTAGAATCTGGGGCATATGTAGTGTTTCACAAACACTTTTGGGTTGTTTTAACCTCGATATGGGATGTTGTCTCCTTGACATTTACCCTATTTCCTTTCTTCTTCATACATCTTGTTTTTAAATACAAGTATATTCAATTAATAACTGTTGCCCCTTTTACGGAAATCCTTTCAAAAGTAAATCATTCGAGATGATTAGATGTCCATTTTGTAAGGTCAAGTTCAATTAAAATCAAACCTTACATCGACAAAATTACGAATCCATTTTAAAAACTATGATATTTCGGTATGCTTCACACAAGTATCCTGAAGTACATTTCCTCCATATTCTCTTTTTAATTGAAAAAAAAAACATTTGAAATAAATTATCCAAGATGTGCATTTGATATAAGCTGCTCAACAAACATATCTAGGTTGTTGATATTAGTATGTTGCTAAAATCTGGTGCTAATAACTATTCGTCCCAGTAGGAAGACAATTAGTCTGTGAAGGTTTTATTTATAATATTCAATGTCATTTATTCCTTAAAAATAACTTGATACCGAAGTTAACGTAAATTTAACATTACTCAGTATATAGAATATTGTTTGATGGTGTGTGATCTGTGAAAACTGGAAAACATTACCATAATCGAGGAGCCCAGGAGAACAAGGTCGGGGGAAGGGAGATAGGGGTGGGAGAAAAGGGACAAGACCAGGAGAAATTGGCATGAGAAAGGAGTAAAAGGACGAGAAAAAGAAGAAAGGCATCAACCTGGCCATCCTGCCACAATGAGAGAGGTAATTCATTTACGAATCAAGGGGTGGGGGTTGAAACCATTTTTTTGAAAAATTGATGGTAAATGTCGTGCCGAATTTAGATAAAAATTGTGAAAAAATGGCAAAAACCGCCAGAAACTCCATTTCTTCATGTTCTCTGAAACCTTGTTGGAACCCCCTTTTTCGAAGGATGGATTTGCCAGTGTCATAATTATTAAGACTTGCTCATTATTTGGTCAGGTTGAAAACAGTATTTGTGGGCAAAAGTCAGCACAAAAAAATCCAGTGTTTTCCTTTTTTGCCAAATGAAAGGTGGTCGTTTTGAAATTGAGGGTAGCCGGCTATGATAGCCGGCTGTCATAGCCGGCTTTGTAGATTTGCAGTATTCGCGTGCTGTATTTTGGTAATGCATATAAAAAAAATGATTTATTTTTACTTGATACATTTGTAATGAAATAAAAGTAATAAATTTTTGTTTTGTTGTCATTCAGATTTGACAGAAAAGTTTTAAATCCATTCATGTTTATTTTGAGGTTTTCACTTTTTAATGAGTATGGCAAACTTTTGCTTTCTATCCATGACCGTTTTTGTCGTATTTTAGTTATATGGAACTAAAATGTGATTCGTTTGTTAGCATAAACTATTTGAAATCGGTCGTTTTTGTCATCCCGTTGGTTTCGTACTCGCTGTTTTGATCGTTTCCTGGTGCCATATTCAAATCGTATGGCAGTCCCCATTTTGATGATTTCTTCATAGGTTCGATCTCATT
>MJUU01061448.1:35184-49879 GCA_002080025.1 Modiolus philippinarum
TTTTTTTTTTTTTGGGGGGGGGGGGGGTAATGTTTTATTGGTATGAAACAGTGTTTGGGGAGCAAGGGAGTGATCTTAATATAATTTTTGTCAGGAATACCGTTTAAGTGCAAGATAGGGGCCTTCTTGATCTCGCTTGAGGGGGTGTTTTTGTCACATGTACATTCACTCCATATCCTTTCATTTTTCCCTATTTTAAGATATTATACGTATCGGTTAAAGCAAAAAATTGGCATATCTGCAGATAAATCCTCCAAATGTGCCACAAATACCGATTTAAAATTGAATTTCTGACAAATATGAAATGCTAAAAAAATTCCCATTTTTTCATCAATTTTGGGAGAAATATTGAGTTTTAGTCGATTGATCCTCATGATTGAGGAGGGTATTAATTATAAATAAGAAGCTGACAGCTTATTTTCTAAACCTTTCATTGCAACTTATTTCTTACTTAATTGATGGAAAACGAGCAGTAAGATACCCTATGGTCTTCTTGATAAATCATAAGTGGTGCTCAAAACAAACAACGAATATCTAGTATATAACTTCGGAGCATATTTTACTTGACATTATAAGCGTCTGTGGAAACAGTGTTACATACAGTTTAACATCATGAATATATTTAATTCTAATCATGAACCACGAAATGTGATCATTTGTTGTATAGGAGAGTTTGCTGAAGAATTGAAACAAAGCTGTAACACAACTTATTTGTACATGTTTGAAGTGTCGGCCCTTTAGCTGTGATTGTTTTAAGTAGTAAGTTTTGGAACATTTTGCTCTTCAGAGTTCAAGTCTTAATTCATAATAATGTCTTTCAATATAATTTATTATCTTTTTTTTCACATAGCTGATCGAATTACATTATTCTTGTTTTTTATTGTATATGTATATATGTAACAGCGGGCAAAAGTTGCTGAATGAGAGAGTATTTAATTTATTGACTGGGGTGTTTTCTGCTAGAGAATTGAAACAAAGCATAAAATACAACTCATCTTCAATCGTTTGAAAAGATGGCGCAATAGCCGTGATAGTGTGGAGGTTAGTTTTGTATCATTTGGTTAATGATGGTATATATTAATATTCTTTTTTATATATTTTTTTTCAAATACCCGGCCAAATTACATGATTCTCAATCTATTTAAAAACTTACTTCATATATCAAACAATGGTGTCTGACAATGTTATGACCCACCTTTTTGGATATGTTGATACCTTTTAGCGAACGAACGCGTATTTTATTTTTTCATGCCGTTGAAAACGATAATACTCAGCATAATTATAGATAATCTTATTTCATTGTCGATACAGATTTAGGCCAAGCGGAAAATTGAAACAACAATACGTATTCACACAAAAGATGTTAAGTTAGTCTTCAAAGTATACCGACTGCTTAGCCTTCTGCTTTAGAAATGAAACAGAACTTTGAATACAAATTATTTCTACATGTTTGTAATGTTGATGTTATAACGATGGTGGTATAGTAGGTAAAAAATATTTGGTCAGTCTTGGAGCATTTTGTTTTTGTTTGATGCAAGTTCAAATGTATGTTTATTATTATATTTTTCACGTATCTAATTAAATTACATGATTTTTATTTTACTAAAAAACTGTCATTTATATTTTAACTCTATATAATAGCTTACATATACGGTTGTCTGAATGAATCCGCAATTGAATACCGAAAGTGGAAATTCTAAAACATTACATCAAAATAATATGTCACGTTGAAGAACTCTGAGATGAATAGTCCGATTTGTAAAATAATAAAGGTCATCACCATAACATCATTTAAAGATATGACGTGTCAGTATCCCAAATGAAAGCAGACATTTTCAGCTAGATTCACGTCTTCACGGATTTGACAACCGACTTTGACATTTTCCTAGATTGACTCACTCCCAGGGTGACGGGTGCTGTTAATAGAGCATGCTTACCCTTCCGAAGCACCTGGTTTCAATCTCAATTTCGCTGGAGTTCACACTGTTAGTGCCTTTGTTTTGAATGTTGTGATTTCTATTTCTGTGCTTTGTATCTGTCTAACGTCATTGTTTTATGTCTAACGTCATTGTTTTCTTTGTTCTTTGTCTTTTGGACTTTGAATTTTGTAAATTTCACTTCATTCTTTTTTCGGTATTCTACAGCCGTTTTTTTTTTAATATGTCGTCAATTCATGATGATTGTAAAAAGTCTGTTGTGATTATATTGCAACTGTAATAATTGAACATAATCTAGGTGTATCGAAACAAAAGTAGAAAATGGAGACAAGATATTGCTTTCAACAACATGAATAAGCAAACGTTTGTGTTATACTTCCGTTTATTGTGAGGCCAAATCTCTTCAGCTTACCTGGATTTAACTACTGTGAGCTGTTGCAATCACTTCAGTCCGCCGTTCGCCGTTCTGTCTTGCTCAAATTTAACTTTATATTCAAAGATATTTTACTCTGAAACTATTTGGACATGTTAAACAAAATGTTGTCAGAATCGACTTCGGATGGCCCGTTGAAGAATCTTGTTTTTTCAGGTTATCTTTGTACCCATAGTTTTACATTGTTACTATGGAAAACCACATGTAAATATCTTTCTTTTAAAGTCCCAGCCAATTAGAACAAAACGTGTCTACTAGCGTACTTGGGTGGTCATCTGAAAAAAGCTGTTTTTTTTTTTTTTTTAAATACATGCTATACCCATTTTCAACAATCACGAACCTTAGTTGAACATTCGGCGACAAGGAAAATTTTCAAAGCTCTTACTTTGTACCCTTCATAAAGTTATTTTTTCCAGGTTTACACAATATTGCAAAATGGCTGCCAACGGGGAACATAGTTTAACATTGGATCCTTCGGAGAATATATTCAAATATGTTCTATTTTGTAATATTTTTGGGGCCATACTGTTTTCATGATTGCCACAATGTGGGATTATATTTTAAAATTGAATCCGAAGAAAACAATTCCAAACGTCTCTCTAAAAGTATTATATCGATGGGAACATAATTTAGTCCAAACAGACCTTATAAGTTTGTTTCCGGTTTTGCCGCACCTTATCGGAGATGACCACAAGCGGTTAACATAGTTTAACATAGGGACCCTACGGTAAATACATGAAAAATCTTCTCAAATTAACGAGCCAATCGGATTTACCTGTTTTTACCTCATCAAAGTGACGAATATTCTTTTGAAAAGGAAATTTATGTGACATCTATTCAAACTCTTGATGAAACAACTTTGCTTAATTAGATTCATTCTTAGTCACAAAAAACTTAAGAGGTCCTCTGCAAAGTTCGTGAATTTCATGTTCCTGTCTCAGTCAAGATGGCCACCAGTTAGAACATATTCAACATAGGACACTGATTGATTTAAATTTAAATTTCTTCTTGGAAGCAGCAAGGGTCAAAAGCAACACTCTTTTTAAAACAGTTTTGTTTATATTGTTCATAATAATATATGTCTTCCAATGTGGACAGTCTTTTGCCTCGTTTATTTTCTGTATGATTAACGTCTTTCTCCACTGAAATGTCCATAGAATGTCAAATACGGATTAAAGTGTAACCCCCCATGAAATTAGGGTGACATAAGTTGTTCCGGACGGTTAACCTTGCCATGGTTTTTATAGAGCATATGGCACATTGTCTGTTTGTCAATCTAGGAGTCAAAACAACTGACGTCTCATATCTATCTATGATATCGTGGTGACGACCATAACATTTCTTGATTGAGGAAAGTAACAACGGCCGAACATATCCATGACTCAGCTGTTTGTGTGACAATGTCCCTGTTTGAAAAATAAGCTCTTCCGTAACCAATAAGTGTGAAATACAAAGTTTATTTGTCTAGTCCCTTTCTCCCTTCTCCCGTTGTTTCCTTACCTTTTCCATCCTACAAACGCAAACACACAAGTGAGGTAAAACATTAATTCATGATGAAGTAGAATAACGAAACGCATTTCTGTTCGAATAAACACCACACAATTTATTACTGACCCTGTGTTTTGTGTGTATATGTTGGCAGGTACGACCATTATATATTTTTTAGGTGGGAGGGGAGTCTTGGGCGATTTTGATTAGATAAGAAATTGATTTTAATGTCGTTTTCTAACATTTCTCAATTAATTTATCAAATCAACTGCTTTCTAATTTACATTAGCTATTCTTTATTAGAAAGGTCATATGAAAGATTACAAATCCGTATATTATAAAAAAAAGATAAGTAAATCTTGTAATTCTCTTAGTTGAGTGAACATTCAATTTCGGTAGAAAGAAAAGTAGGATTTAACGTCAATTTAAGAATTCCATGTACACAGTAATGTCCAAATTCATTTTCATTTTCAGTGCATTATACACAGTATATTCCAACATTAATGTGATGTTAAATCCATAAAACGTAAGATTTACTTGACATTAAATCGAGTTTAAATGTGTGACTTACTGTATCCAGTAATCTGTCGATAAACTGGCATCAAATTTAAATTTAAGATTAGACTTTCATTTACTTTTTAAACCCGGAAAAGTGCAATTACTTTACGAATAATATTATTTGAAATGAAATCGATTACTTGTGCTGTATAGAAACTTTAAAGAAAAACCATTGCGCGTTGAAACTACATTGATAACTTGAGAGGGCAAAATGCACTAAGAGCCAACCAAAACATACAATGCAAGAGCAAAGAATGATGATCTCAGTGCATAGTGTGAAACAAAGTCTTTAAAAAACAAAGTTCCTCACCACTCTAGAAAATCAAACGAATGCTACCTGTTTGACAAACAATTATAGCACTGCCGACTAATTTAACCACAGCCGTTCCTGTCAATTGTTTAAACTTTTTTTCTGTTGTTTACGCTAGACCTTCACTAATTATTCAGGTTATTTGTTAAGGCTTACACTAGCAGATATATTATGATCTTGCTTGGCCATTTTGATCTTATCACGATCTTGACAAGCTAGATAATTACTTTAAAGGACCATCAAGACCTGTTCGGTTTATCAAGATCAAACAAGAAAACTGCGTTCAAGGGCGATCAAGATGTGTAAAGTTTAGCTAGATCAAACAAGATCAAATTGGGATCTTGTTTGATCTTAACAAACTTAATTCGTAGATCTTGTTTAATCTTAATCTATCTTAACACGTCTTCATCGTCTTTGACATCAGTTATCTTGAAAACCAAATTTAAAATCTCACACTGTCTTAACAAAATTGTGTTAAGCCTGTCAAGATCGTGACAAGATCAAAATGGCCAAACAAGATCAAAACATATCTGCTAGTGTTAGTTTATCTATGGCCACTTAGAAGACAAAGGCTCAAGTCCGTCCTGTGCAATAAATTTTGGTTCATTTTTTGAAAGATATCAGTCCATTGTAAAATAATCCAGGTTATGAACTGTAATGCTATCTTTCACTTAATACTGTTAAAAAAGCAATAACAATTTAATTGCTTGAATTTCAAAAAAAACATTGTCTCTGGAAAGGAAAGAATGAGACAAAAAGTAATTAAAACATGGTTCAATGAGTTATATTTTTGACATAATCCACTTTATCAAAAAATTAATAGAATCACTAAAGTAACAGAACAGTAGATATCAAACGAAATACTAAAACAAGAAAAGACAAGCGAAATAGAAAAAACAAGGTAATGTCAACAACAAGAAAGCAAAGATATGAGGCATTTGATGAACTAATTCAAATTTAAGGCATGGAAAACACCAGGTTCTCATATAATGGTTGGCTGTTAACTGCAATATTGTTTATATTCCAAAATATAGTTGTCGAATCTAGCATGATGATGCAATAAGTGAATGAAGAGATATGGAGTAAATGCATATGGTACAAAGTTTCTATAAATACATGGTGACGACAAGCAATGCAAAAACGCTTTTATTGTTGTTCTTAATCTTGAAATCACAACGAGGCCTTCAACAATGCGTTTTGCTTATACCACATAGTTAGTCGAAGATATCACCTAACCAGTTTGAGCGGATTCTTTGCCAATTGTCGAACAACGCTGTATCCATGTCGTTTCTGGTCATTAATGCGGGATTGTTAATACACATAAAATAAACTGCAAAAACGCTCTTACAATTACTATCGTCCGTTGCCATTATATGTTTTAAATGTCAACTGCACCTCGGCGAAAAATAAATGTTGTTGAACAGTCTTTAAAATGTTAATATTAATATGGAGTAAGTTTTATTTAAATAAAACCTAATTTTTTTACTAAAATGTTCGATCTTTTTTTTTATTTCTCTTATAAAAGCCAATCAAACATTTCACTTCGGAGTAAATGCACATGAGACAGAGTCTCTACAAATACATGGTAAACAACAAGCAAAGAAACAACACTTTTATTGCTGTTCTTCATATTGAAGTCACCATTAGGCCTTCAACAATGAGCTTTTCACATACCTCATAGTAAAATTACAAAAACAGGATAACAGCAAACACCTACAATGGCCAGGAACTACAATCACATGCCATTTACAAGCGAACTGCACCAGAAAAGCAATAAGAAAAAGAAGAGACAAACATAAATAAAGATAGGAACTCAGGATAGCCGGACTGGTACCGGCACTAGCAAAAGCCAGTGGTAGGGTTAAACCAGATTATGTGTTTCCAAACATCCGCTTTCTCTATCCCGTTTCCCTATGGTATCATAAACATGCGAGAAAAACCCAATACAGGTAGATTACTTACTCAATGACCACTATCTTGGAACAGAAAAAGCATATGAAAAAAACGTTTTTTTTAAAAGAAGGGTGAGATTGTGCTCTCCGCTAAACTACCGGTTAGCTCAAGGAATTTTGACTGCTGGTAAAACACTGTCGCACTACGGAAGAAAAATAAAACTCAAAACTCCCCGAAGGGTTTGGTATAGAGTCTTCATGAATTTTGGTAGACATCGGCAGTATCAGTGAGAGGCGAGTATAAATGTAAAGTCTTCAGGTCACTGGAATCCAAAGCCAATTTAAAGGATTTGTACAGAATATCTCGTCGATATCCACTATTACGAAAAGAATGTAAGTTACGTCCCAGTTTTTCTGGATCATTTATCAGTTTTTGACATTTTTAACAACATTTCCATAAAATCGAGGATGAGAAATGCCCTTTGTAATTAGCTGTTTGCGAGTTACGTCATATTTGGATATCAAATGTTCATATCTTCTGTAAAACTTCTTAAAAGTATATATTAATTTATGTATCCTTGTTGTAAAAGTTTGGATGTGAGAGCAGGGTTACGCTCATTAAAGTCGTCAAGGGTGAAAAAAAATGCCACTGAATCCTACAGGGTGAGACATATACATCCTGTAGAATGGAGCTAGGGGAACGTCGCCGTCAAGAAAAAATAGTAATAGTAAAAATCAAAATCACCTCTTTTATCATAAACTGTAATTTTTATTTAACCAGAGTCAATGGTGATACTTACATCCAGAAAAGGGCAGTATTTAGAATCATTGCCTTATTAAGTTTCAGTTGTTGTGGGTAAATGGTGTCAACATATAAAGTCTGTTTTTGTGTTAATATTACATGATTTAATTTGCCCTCTATTCAATAACAGTAACTCCTGCTCTAGAAATTTGAGAGAAATGTAGCAAGTGACAAGAGCATAATAAGCTAAATTAAAATTCCATGACATGATGTAACAGAACAAAGTCATCAAATTGTTAAGAAAACCGAGGTTGACAAGGGAGAACATTTCTTTTTTTTAAATAAATAACACAGTTCAATATCAAGACAATAACAAATTTTAACCCCTGGCTGTTGCAGATACCAGCTTAAACAGAATGGTTTGAAAATGTGATCCAATATTTATTGAAAATATCATGTAAAAGTTTTTTTTTATTATTATTAAAAATGGGCTCAGGATGAATCCCTGAAATACTCATTTTGAAAAACCGCAATTTTAGTATTGTTTGTATTGGGCATCTAATTGATGCTTTCATAAAGGTTGTGTTGGTCTTGCAAATTAAAAAAAAAATGTTAGTATAATGGTATAACAATTGTCAACTGCTTTCGTGAAATCCATATAAGATTATGATCAGGTATATCTTGACTGGTATTTGGTTACAAAGTTTACGAGACATACCGCTTGTACGTCAATTTTAAGAAATAAACCATCTTGTTTTTGCAGACTTCAGTTAGTTATTAAATTGAATTTTATAGATATCCACAACATGTTGACAGACAAACAACATATTTTATTGGACAAATACGTTTATATTTACAGAACGTACAATATAAAGGTTGAACATACAGAAAATAATGTGCATGCAACATACAATATGACCATATATATAAATATTCGTTGCAAACAACCAAACTAATGATAAAATGAAATGATTAGAATTGGCTTGATAGCAATCTGTCCACATGTTTTTTTATTAAGTTAACTATGAAAACAATCTGTCCACATTTTTTTTTTAATTTAACTATGGAAAGTTTAAAGAAGGCATGCCTAGATTTTACTTTTAATTCTGATTACAAAGGCAATTTCAATCATTGCAGAAAATTGTGGAAGATACCTAAAGACTATTGCGACCGACTTTGGTTCTAATGATCATTTATCTATGACTTCTAGTTTAAAAGATATATGGACTTTGTTACTGACAAACAGGCGATATGCTATGCAACCTTTCGTCAGCGGGCAAGGAATAAACACAAATGTTTTGCAGGGACCCTACTAAATACTATTGTGACCAAGTTTCTTTCTTATGAACTAGCAAAGCAGTTTAAGAGAAGATGTTGAATGTTTTTACCATAGGGTCCATTATTGTAATGTAAATTCACCACAGGCCATCTGGATAAGAGTTATCCAGAAAACATCTTTATTGCAGTGGACCACCTAACAACTATTTTGGCCAAGTTTCTAATGGTCCAAATTTTATAAAATTGTAGTTTATAAATAGTTTGATAGCAATGAGAAGAGGACATGTTCGTTTTAGCGAATACTCAATGAATAAGTCAATAAATGAGCACACTCATGAGTATAACTGATAATTCAATAAGCTTGTCGCCCTTCACATTTAAACGTAAAATATTAGGTCATTAAAAAATGTTTGTTTGTCAAACCCTCCAGTTTCTATATTGATTCGGTCTGGTAGTTGTTTTTATTTGTTATTTTCTTTATTATTTTGGAAAACAAATCGAACAAGTACATGCTTTGTCGATACTCTTCCAGTTTCCAACGCACTTCTGTATTCAGATATATAGACATTTTTCTCGTCTTTCAAACTTCAAATTGTCAGGTTTGTTTTCAGTGCGTCCTTGATAAGGACTTGAACACTCAAAAGGTAATCAGATATTTTGCTGTGAGAAAGGAGAAGGAAACATAGGTATTCAGAGTTATGTTTTTAGGCGAATAATGATTTGAAAAAAAAATGGAAATTTGAAATAACAAGTTTTTGACTTTTAACAATTTAACTGAATCATGGGAGGCTTCAGAAACAAACTATTTATTTTAAATGGCCTGAAAAATGTAAAAAAGTACAGTTGAAATGGGAATGGAAGAGTTCAAAAGTGTCCAAGAAAGCAATGATGTAACTTCTTCTATAGCTTCAAGTTTTTTTTTTATCAAAGCAATAACACTGTCAATGTCCTCAGCTGCTTTGCTTGAATTTTTCTTTTCAGCAGCTAATGTAGAAAAATAGGATGTTATCTTGGAAGGTTCTAAGTATTCCTGAGGAAAGAACTTTTATTACCATCCTCTTGCATAAACTTCACGTTTCTGGGTACTGCACTTGAATCCATTTTATTTCACCTTCCTCGAATATCTCACTCAATAATGGTTTTACCTATTTGCTAAGACGCACATGTTTTCTGTCCCTTTTCAAACCCCATCCTTCTACGACTTTCGCTGATGATTCCTCTGAAAAAGTCAATCATAGAAAAGTTGTAGCTTAGCAACTCCCTCGGTCAAATTCATGCAGGTGTTATATCATCGTAGTTTTACGTCATCAAATGTTGACATATTGCATAGTTGGAAGTTGTGTATACCAACTAAGCAATGATCAAACATGGTAGTTAATGATCTGAAAGCCTCAGAACATCCTATCGGACAAGAGAGTGTACCATCATCTGAAACCCTTCTACATGTGTAGGCTCTTTAAGACCTGCATGAATTTTGAGTGATCTGGAAAGAAAAATATATTTTCTTTAGACATTTTGAAAGTAGATTTAACATGTGCAAGAAATGTGGCTTCTATTTGATATTTGGAAGAGAAGATAATTCGTCATTTTGAATATTTTTTATTGAAAAAAACAGGGTTTTACCTTGTCAGGGCATGTCCTCTTCAGTTGCTCATTAAAACCTGAAGATGTGCTTGAAGTAATATGGCTGCTGTTTAAAATCCTTAAGGGGAGATAATTCATCAACCTCATTTTATTCCCCACAACAGAAAAGCTAGTGCATATTATTTTACCCCTCTCTTTCTGGCTGTCTGTAGAGGATACATTATCTGACATGGTTGTTTTGCCTTCAATTTTCATGATAAAAAGTTTTTATTTTGGAGATTATTTGTACATACAGTCATACATATACCTTCGGTATTGATTCTAATTTTGGTACAATTACATAAAAAATATATACATTGTTGAACTTAGTACTTTTTTGTCATAGACATAGAGGGTACACGGTAAAAAAAAATGTATATTTTGCGAGGGCGCTACATGCGTCTTACAGAAACAAATATCATCAATAAGAAACCAAACAAAGGGAAGTCGATCAGTATATATATTCTGTCGAAGTAAAATATCCATGTGAATACTGCAATTTGATTCGTTACCTTGGCAGGGGACAGATACCGTATCTCCGTGGTAGCAAGATCTCTGCTTCTAAAAGAAAAGTTGTAGTACTTATAGTTGATATCATTATTATTTCTTCTTCTCGTGGATACCGGTTCATATTCCCTGTCTGCGCCCTATATTTCTTTGCCTGATGGCTCGGGCGATATAAAACACAGACAGGGAATATGAGCTGATAAGATAAGTTTTACATGCAAAACAGGTAAAACATACCTTTCAGGAGCATATGATTAATTTGTTGGAATGCCTTTACCTTTAGCTTTTTGGCCTTTTCTCTTTGTTGTGGTCTTTTTGGTCTATCAATGTGACTGTTAAGTGCCTTTTATTAAGTGTTCACTGTTTATAGTGTTTTTATCTGCTTTTCAAAATAAGCAATGAAGAATATGGAGTAAATGCACATGAGAAGTCTCTACGAACACGTGGTTGAACCAAGCAATGGAAGGCTTTTTATTTAAGTTTTTCATCTTGAAGTCACAATGAAGCCATCAAAAGTGTGATTTTACCATATCTCATAGCTTGTTGTTTCACCTTCATACAATTTGTTTGGTATCTTCTACTTTATACAACAAACTGCTGAAAAATAGTATTTTACATGCTATTTCCAAATATGGTAGGCTAATGTAACTGCATATTAAAAACCAACCTGCTGCCTCATAAATTAAATGGAATTGTAAACCATAGAGCACTACATTAGTAACAGCCTGCATTATCACTGCGTAAGAAAGCAGAATCAATTTCGATAGCTGTTCTTTAATTGTCGTCAATGTGTATTGCAACAATACTGCTACAGAGTGAGAGTCTTGTTTAGTCCCTTCCAAACAATGAGTATATTATCTATGCTGAAAAGAAATAGTACTATATGGATATCCTATCTCTATCATGTGTTCATTGATATCATTAAAAAACATTTTATTTTTACTTAAAAATGATTTCTCATCTCGGCTTTAAGGACACATTTGAACCAGAAAGATGAATTGTGTGCATATCTTACCAAGAATAACCAAACTTGGTATACACAGTATGGTGTATCATATGAAAGATTGTCATTTGAATTTAGAGTATGCAATATAGTCCTTATATATCCCCTAGCCAACTAAGATAGTAACATATCCGGATTCTGACATTTTATTGGCTATTTGTTCTCTATCAGGTTTTACTTTATGGCTTCCAAATGTTTTGATTTCATATGCACTGAAGACAAGCAAGTTGTTAGAGCATCCATATGTAGAAATTTGTAGTTACTACCTCAACTCATCTATGACATGAATTCAATTTTTTTCCTTATCAACCACTGGTGTACATAGAAAGAGTCCATGTAAAATTCTGTTGACAGGCTTAAAATTTATTATTTCTTTAACTGTTGGTTTTCACTGTTGTATATACACACTGTCATGTGCCAATTAATGCCCTTCTGGCCAAACAAATCACTTTGCCTTTCCCGTAAAAACAAAGGGAGAAATGTCTTTGCCCAATCCATAACAAGAAAGCATTGCTTATTTGTAAGTTAATCAAGTAAGGTAGTACGACTCAAATCTTGGTTAACTGTGCGCAATGACATTGCTAATCTGAAATCTTCTGCTCCGCATTTTCAACATCACAAACTCAATCATCTGGTACATCATTTGTCGATGAAATTGCAAGAATATTTTTTTCTAAAGATAATTAAATGAATAAATATTAAATTGGACTTACATTGCATTTTTTGAATAAAAAAATGTCAAAATGTCAGTTATAAATTTCAAGAGGTTTATGAAATAAAAAATATATAGAAATTCCCTGTTTTAAGCTTGTCTCATTGTTGCTAAAAAAAATGTTAAAAACATTTCCTTTTTTCACTGACACAGAATCCAGCTCTTTTTCCCTTACTTTAAATTCCAATAAAAAAGAAACTTACGATAACAAAAGATAAACAAGATTTGCTTGTGAAAGATTATATTTGCCCTAAGATTATATGGTAAAATATACGAAATACTCAATTTTACCCATGTTTGACCACTCTGAGACCTTGATCTTTTGCATTTTTTTTTTTGCATATCCATGTTCCTCTTGAAAAGACCTATACACTTGCCAAGTATTAAAAAAATCTTTTTTACATTGTTCCAAAGTTGATTCTTACCATAGAAAATCACAATTCAAACCCTGTATTCTGAAACAGATGAAACCCTTTAAAAATATGTCATAGATGAGGTTAAGTAAGTGGGCCTCTTGTTTATTGAAATGGTTTCTGTTGTTAAATGTATCTGTTTAAAAATGCTATAGGAAAACTACAGGACAATAATGCAGCAAAATCTGACTTACACTAAAATTTTCATATTATTCTGTTTGTCCCCCTTTCAACCTCTTGTTTCTCAAACGTTAAATGCTTCCGCAATATGTCGACTAACTACAGTTGTGCAACGTTATTAGCAATAACATAAAGAAACCCTGTCTCAATATGATAAACAATAAGGTTTCTGCAGTCAAATATCTGAAAACAGCAAATTTCACTTCTTTTAACCTTTTTGACCTTGACCTTTGACCTGACCTTTTTTGTATTCATGTTCCCTTTGACTAGACCTAGTATAAAAGTCTATCTTGCATAGTTCAAAAGTTTTAGCCAATGTTAAAGTTTCGGACGCACAGACAGACGGATAGGACAAAAAGAAAATGCCCACCACCAATTATCGATATGGGCATAAAAAAGGACAAAATTGTAAATTGTGATATTTGAGCTGTATTTATATATGTATTTTACTTTATTTGGCACATCTGAAAAAATATGCCAAAATAAACACTTTGGACTATGACAGACTTTCTTTTTCTATGATTTTCTACAGTGCACAGCTCCAATTTACCCATAAACAGTTAATTTTTATTAAAATGCCTCCCCCACAATTATTTCTTGAACAGAAGTAGATAAATTACAAAAATGAAATGTTCTGAAAAAATACAGTGTGTTAGAAAGTTCATGAACAAATGTATTGCGGTAGATCTATGCAGATGTGTAAATTGTGGGTGTCAATGCCATATTTGTTATACTTCTTTCAAGTTTAGCTTTTCACGTAAGTATTGATTTAATATTTACTATTTCCTCTGCTTTCAATGTTAGGTTTACTGCTAATATACATAGTGTGTTATAGTGAGAATTTATATCAGGTCTCGCTTGTCATGTAAACTAACTGCATCACTACTCATCGCTGTTGTGACTATAGTGATATTGTCTCTTACGGCAAGATCGGCTTGATACAAACTCTAATCGCTAAAAACTATGTATGATGTATGTAATTAGTATGTCTTTGCTATTAACTCCTTGTACATTTACATGCGAAACATTTTGTTTTCATGTAAATCCAAAATAAGATATATTTTTTATGTAATCAACTGAAACAAATATGTTTTCCTTATTAGAGAACTCTGTGTTTATTTCCAAATTTCCAATAAATAGTTCATTTTGCTTCTTTTTAGTTAAAAAAAACCAAACTTTAAAAAACTAAAATTTAATACTGTCACTTTTCCCAAAGACACCGAAATAGCATTGTTGCAAGACATTCCGATTCTGGTAAAATTTATACGAAAAAACCGACAATTTACATGTATTCACCTTTCGAATCTTTAACCGGATTCTTAATATTTAAATGGCTTTTGGAAACAGGTCAGACCTATCAAATGCTATGACATGGGTATGATCATCACATAATTCATTACATTTTTCATCAAAAGGATCACTCAATGCATACTGAATGGAATGTGTACAGCATTTGTCTTTTCTTTGTATGTGAGCTCTGAAAGTACAATTGTTAGAAATAAGTTTAATTATGTTTTCAGTAATGCTCACAAATAAGCAACTCTCCTCACCCCATCCCCATTCAAAAAATTTCATTGCTTAAGTCGTAGTAGTGCCAATTGTTGATCAAAACAACAAAA
>MJUU01061448.1:49938-99675 GCA_002080025.1 Modiolus philippinarum
TCCACAAGGAATGGCAAGTTTAGCTGTTCTTTGGTTTGATCGCTGTAAATTTTGTAATTTTTACAGAAGAAATAGCTTCCTATATCTTACAGAGATATTTTTCACTTGTGAGAGATTTTTTTTTACCCCTACTCAGTACAAGTCGAAATTCCTCACACTCCTGGAAGAAATCCCTTATCTTTAATAAGGACTCGCATATGAAACTATTATTCTGAAATTTCAATCTACCAGATCTACCAAATCATAATTATAAATGTAACTGTAACGTTCATTAGTAAGCGTCATGAATAGAAAACGACATTTCCGTTTGCCCATTTATCCGCTTTGCAAAAATATAGTACAGCAAAGAAAGACATCATTAACATGGATCACGCAGTTTTTAACGTACAAAATTGAAATTATAAGGATTTTTAGGAAAAAAATATATGTATGATCTCTGTCACTTCATTCACAAACTCCTCAGTTTGCTAGTGAGCTGCCGGAGTTTATACATAGATAATCTCCTAAAAATGAGTGCTTAATCTTAATATAATAGAAACAAATGTTATGGTGGCAAAGGCAGGAATTAAAAGCTTATTCAAGTAACCAAAATATGCAATTTGTATTTAAAAATTTACAATTCCTTCTTTGTTTGGTTTTCTTATTATAAAAGTCCCATTCCCTTGTCTTATGAATGTCTTTCTGAGACAGTCCTTACCTAAAATTTGTCTTAAGATAACATGTTAGAGATGTAAGACTCATTCTTAACTCATTGACCAAGCTGATCTTTTCTGGCTGCAAGATATATGGCTGTATATTTTCCAGCGCAGAAAACAAGGACTCAAAAGCTGTCCCATCATCAACTGCTATGTTATCTAAAACTTTCAAATTGGTTTGTTTTTGAAGCTGGGCATGCACTCAAAAATATAAAGAGAGAAGCCCTCGATAGGGGATAAAAATCTGTTTCCTGACAATATGACTGGTAAACATTCATAAGTGCAGAATGACAAGCTGTCCTGACAATCTGTGGTATTGTGACAACTTTACCACCTGACAACAACTATGAAGACATCATACAATATTTCTGCAAATATATTTTTGCTTACTTCAACATGACATAATAGGGGAAATCTTAAAAAAATACTTTAGAAATTATAGTCTGTAGTTTGACCTTTCCTGTGATCGAACTTTCACAATCAGGGGAAGCCTGGTAACAACAAGACCACCGAGTAGGTTTAGATATTGTATTTATCCAATAAATGAATCAACTACCACATACATATAAACAAAGGACATTTTGTTCTTGATACGGTCTTTATTACCGCCAGTATCAAGTGAGCCCTTCACGGCGAGCTTGGTGCGTTACACCGTGATCAAGTCTGCATTAAAAACCCAAATTTCCTACATTACTTTTTATTTTTTATTGGTAATTCACAAACTGATAAATTGAAATCTATGATAACACTGCAAATTTTATTTTAGCCCCGTTAATCTATTATTTATTGCATTAAGTTATATGCATAGTTCCTTCAACGTATTACTCTTTGAAGACCAAAAGTAGTACATAACATGAAGTCAGCATAGCAACTCGAGTGTGAAGCCTTCACAGTGACCCGATGATTTTGTGATAATTTCCAGTTCGTTGATACTGAGAATATCAGTATCTGTAGATCAGAGGAAACTCATATAAATTACCAATAAATTTAGGATTCTTATTCAATTCAATAAAAACATGTATCACTTTGCATGTGTTTTAAAATATTGTGAGCAAATTATTAATCTAATTTCTTTTAGTGTTATTCCAGTATTGTAAGTACATATGAATTCAGTAATCAGGTGCATCACAATTAAACAGTTTAAAACTTGTTTCATGACAATATATAAGGAATTCCAAAAAAGGCAAGTTATTTCTAAGAGTTGTAATGTTGACATAATTGTAGTACATGTGAAAGAGTATTTCTATAACATTTGATATCTAATCCAAAACTTACATAAAGTCCTTTGGATTTTATTAAATTTGAAATAAAAAATCAGCCCAATTTTTACCTCATTAATTTTCTTCAAAATAACAGCAATTATTCAATCCATATATTAATTTTACAACTGACCATTTTTCTGAGTAGTGTTTATTATCCCTAACAGATGTATAGTAGTGAAAAATTTACAAATCTGGTGAAAGGCAGGATTAAAAAAGACATTTAATGCATGCTCCATTTGTCCTTGTTCATTCTACAAACTTCTCTTTTTCTGGAAGTGGTACACCTGAAAAATTTTAAATATGTAGTAGAACCAGAGGCTCACATGTGAGCCTTTATCGCTTTCCTGGTGGCTATTGGTCAAATAAGATTTTCAAAATATTTTTGTTTATAATCATCTGGCCTTGACGTCAAACATTACCAGCCACGATGCCTAATGCAACTCTCCTTTGCCGTGATACTAGTCTAGCAAATATCAAATGTCTATGTCAATCATTCCTTTGAACTGTTACAAAATAGTAATTCATGAAAATCTGTCGTTTGGTCCTTTCCATATGCTATGTTAAAAGTCAGGCTAAAAGGAAATTAATGAGCTACCATTAGCACATTATACACAATATCTCAGAGCATGTTTTGGTGTGATCTGCACTGGGTAAACATACGTTTTTGAATTAGCCAAATGCAGAAACTAAATTTACAGTAACTCTGTTATCCATGCCTTCTCTTGATCAATGAGTTTCCAAACTTTCTTAGCTTGGTTTGGTGCTAAAATGACAGATGTTTCTTCAACTGCAGTAGTTGCTTTTCTACTTAGTGATCTTAATGTTCTTGGTTGAAGCCCGTTTACATGCCAACGTGGAATATTGAACAGAAAAAGTTGAAATACAACACATTCATGGTCATTTGTTTTAGTGTGCTGAAAAAAATATATACTTACTGTAAGTATGTCTGATTTAGGCTGTGAATTACATGTATCAATATTTTCTGTTTCTTGATGACTATCCAGAATATGTGATTAAACAAAAATTCTGAGTATGATAATAATTCCTACAATGATAATAAATTGAAATTCAAAATATTTTTAATGCAACATTATGTGACAGATTATAAGATTCCTCAACACTGAGTGTAAATTACACTATGACCATGCCTGGGACAAAATAGATTCCCTTCTAGTCTGGTTCCTTCTCCACCTTTAAATACTTCAAATGCAAATAATGCACGAATTTGTCTGATTGCAAAAGAATCGCAATTACAGTACATTAAATCTGGAGTCAATCTTGACTTGACAGTAAAACATATCAAGTCACGGGCTTTGCTGTTTGTCACCTGTAAACTGCATTTGAATATCGATTATATTGTTGATGCCCGCAAGCATTCAAATAATGCACATGCTTATTATCAACCTGCAAACTTGTTGATAACCACTTTTCAATTGTCAATATGTCAAGTGTTAACCTTTGTCAAGGCCAATTTACTTTCAGATGAATGTGCTACTATGAAAGCTGATACAGATACAATGTATGCTATTTGACTAAGGGAAACAAGTCATATAAATATATTTTTTTTTTGTACTTACAAAAAGTTACAGTGGCTCACACACCTCATTTTCATTCAACTGGTTTTCTGTTAATCCTGAGCTGTATTCAAGTGTTGTCCCTTCTTAGATTAAATCTGTTTACAATATAAAAAAAAATCTGAACCTAGTGTACATATACCTTATAAGAAGCCATTAAGTTAATAGGTTGAGTGACTGCAGCATGAGAAAAATATCAGAAACAAGTGAATGCTTGTTATTTTCACAATTACATCATCTGATACGCAAGTAGTTGTATATAAGCATAATAACTCTTTTTTTCAACTAATGCAATAATTCTCTGTGACATTTCAGGATATATTGTGCGGAAACTTAACAAATATCAAATTTGTGTTTTTTTTTTTCAGAATTTGTGACCTTGACCTTTGATGCATCAACCAAAAAAAATCATTAGAGTGTTCCTCGTTTTCATTCGTCCTGACGGACAGACGAACGAATGAACAGACGGACGGACAGACAAGCGTAAAAACAATATGATGTCCTCCCCGACTTTCCGTCGAAGGCCATAAAAATGTCGAATTTTCCTTCTATTTCTAGAATTTGTGACCTTGACTTTTTTCGCATAAAGATCAAAATTGACGAGATTCCTTCTCTCATCATAAGTCATGTCTTTACCAAGTTTCATTTCGATGTGGCATGTGGTTCTAGAAATATTGTGCGGGAAGAAATAAAGATAATGATTTTGTTCTATTTTTAGAAGTTGTGACCTTAACCTTTGTCCTGGAAAACTCAAAATCGATAGGGTTTCACATCTAATCATTAGTGATTTCTATGCTAAGTTTCATCCAGATATGAATTGCGGTTCTGGAGATATTGTGCGGAAATAATTAAAATGTCAATTGTTGTTCTATTTTGAGAAGTCGTGACCTTGACATCTGGTGCACAAACCTCAAAATCGATTGGTTTCTCGTCTCCATGTTTGTTCAAAGTTTTATTTAGATATGCAAGTGGTTCTTAATATGCGTGAAAAACAAAATGCATCGCAAAATGAATACCGAAACAAGAACGAGAAAAGGGGAAATTCTAAAATCATAAATCCAAAATCACGGCAATCCACAGCAACACGAATTGAGAGTAAAAATTAAGGCCCTAATGCGCAGACACCATTCATCAAATTATAAGTTGAGTTCGACTTGATCTCAGCTCAGCTAAAAATTTTGACAGGCGTTCTCTTTAAAAATGATACATATTGCTGATAGCTGAAATAGAACAAAGTCCACTTTCAAAATAATGGGTTTCAAATTAAAGATTATTAATTTTTTTCCTCAATATTTCTTTCTTTAAATGTCAAAAGAGGGATACATCTATACGCCCGTAAGATCAACTCCTATATCTTCCATGGTTTCAACATTCTTAAAATTTTGAAACAGGGAAACTGACCTTGGACATACAGGGGTGGAATATTCTGAATTATTTTTTTTAGATTATAGCAGGATCAGCTCACAAGATTATTGAAAATGTATTATGTACTTACTGTATTAGAAAAAAAAAACTCGATCTGACATGTTATCTTCTTTCGACAAAATGCACATAAAGCTGAAATTAAGAAATAAAGAAGTACATTTGTTTCGAGGATTTACCTCTCATCAGCAGGATTAGAACCAAACAATAATTTGAAATTCAAAATCCAAAAGAGCTTCAAAAAATATTGATAACCCATAAGAATCTGTGGACACGGGATATTTCTAACCCATCCCTTGCATTGCCTTACTTTGTATATCAATCTACTGCAGCAGTCATAATAATAAAATATTAATTTCTTAACTGTGCTCACAACTTCCTTGAAAGAAATGGGGTGATCATCCATGCATAACTGAGGGATCAGGGCCACTATCTGGTGTAAATCAGTATGTATTCTTCAAGATGCATCTGCATGTCATATATCAGGTGACCGTAGCACACGTAAAATCTAATTGCTTTCTAAAAACCAAGGTTTTGTTCATGAATGAGTATGGGGTCTGGTCTCAATCTAGGCATTAAATTGGTATGTATTCCCAAACACCCAACATACTACCTGTAAAATATCAAGCAGCTAAGACTACTGATATCGACTTAACTAACTGTTTGCAAAACCCTGGGGGTTGTTGATGCTTTATTAAGAGGCCAGATCTCTGTATTGGCGTGGAATAGGTATGCTCTAACGGATTAGTAATACAGGCCGTACAAACTGCTAGCTAAAAAAAACTTAATAATGATCATTCATACTTAACTAAGGCGCCAGGGCCACCATTTGGGTGTGGAATCCGTATGTACTCCTTAACAAGCAAATGCATGTCAAATATCAAGTGGACAGGAATGTGCAGTCTGTACAAACTTGCTGCTGTCTCAAAATTTTAAGTGATTGTTCAAACTAAACTAAGAGGCCATGGCCAGCATCTTGGTGTAATTTGGTTATATACATACTCCTCAAGACATAACATCATGTCAGATACTACTGGTACAGGCTTTAAAAAGTGCTTGCTAAAAACTTTAAGTGATCGTTCATGTTTGACTAAGGGACCAGGGCCAAAAACTAGGTAAAGATTTGAGTTGTACCTATAACAATGCAACTGCACATGAAATATTATGGACCTACATCATAGATAAGCTTGTTAAATATTTTAATTCCCAATAGTTTCCAATTGTATCCCTAAGTCTGTATACTTGCGAATACAATTGGAAACCAAAAGCTACTTATCAAGAGATTTGTTTCGGAGTTGTTAGATTTGAATTATATTTGTTTTTCTTCGTCAGTTAGTTTGTCTGTCTGTTTGTGCTCCTTTTATTTCCATGTATTCCACATTTCCCATTTCAGCGGTTTATTTGTTATTCATTTGAACATTCATAAAATCATCTAAGAACTTGTTTACTTATCTTATGTACAGACAATGTGAAACTTTTTTTCGTTTTTAAGCTATCAAGTTCAGAATTGAATCAGCAAATATCAAATATAAAATTTTCATTTCTCAATTCTTTTTTATTAATATGACATTTTGTGTAAGCTATAAATCTGAATTGTCATAATTGAATTTCCGTGTTTTAAAAGTATAATTATTTTGATAGGAGTGTAAATTATTCACTTTTCATCCCTTCATTTCATAGTTTTTCAATACTCGAAATTCAACATACAAACAGGGGATTCAAATGATTTAATTTGGCTGATGGAATGAACACACCCATCTTAATATAATCATCATTAACATTGTTTTCATCAAGTTTGACATTTTTGGAATCAACGATCAGAACTATGTAGCGTCTTACTAAGGTTTGAAAACATTTATTTAAGCAACACAACGTATGCATTATAATATAAGTATTAGACGTGCTTATGAAAATATATCAAATTAAATCCTGGTACATATATAAATAATATTTTCTGTTATTGTGACATTTGCAAGACTGAAGTATTAAACGATAGATTTAATACCCGTGGCTATGTAATGATACATTGAATTGACTGGTGGAAATACGTGTGCTCTGTAGTCATATATACAAGTAAACAAATATTGTTTACTTTTTGGCATCAAAATGCTTCCATACTGAAGGGACATTTTTTCGTCATTCCTGGCAGCAAAAACGGGCGAAATAAATTGATGGCAAATATGCTTTACAAAGATATCAGAATTTGGGCGATCCAATTCGAAACTAGTGACAATTTAATAGAAAAACAGACTTATGTTTGGGTTGATATACTGGGAAGATTTTTTTACAACAATGCATATTTACAATTGCAGGAAACCATTAATAACTACAGATGGTATTACTTACATATTTATAAATAAGCATAAGCTATACAATGATCGATCATAATTTGCTTCAATACTTTGTATGAATATGTTTTTATAAATGTCGTTTGATTATAACAGCAAATGGTTATGTATAAGTATGTCACATACCCAAACAATTTCCACATCGATGATTTTTGGTATAGATTATATCATATATTGTAAATAAATAATTGAATTTGAACTTAATTTTAATTTTCTACTAATTTTAACTGTTTTCTTACAAAATACCTTTAAACATAGGAGCAGAAAACATTGTCATCAAATAATAGTTCAGATGTAATTCCTATGTTAAATATGAAATTAATGATCAATTAAATTTATAAAAAAATACACTTCTCATTTCTTTACCAAAAAATTAATGTATTAATTCAAATATTTTTGGTTGAAAGTTCTACAAAATATTATCTTGTAAAATTTTAAATATCTTCAGACAGAAATCTTGGATTTTGAAGAGAAATTTAGTGTCAGTGTGTCTCAAAAGATATATGCTATACGAATGTTATATGCATCTCTAAAAAGCAGTACTCCTAACACTCAAATTTTTAAAGGGATGGCTTCTAGTGAATTTCCATCTTCTACAAAGACGGATGTGCTATATTTACAAAGATTCACAGAAAAAAATTGCTTCATGTTAACATGAAAATTAAACAACACAACAATTATCAAAATTTAATAGTTTCAACCGAGTTGTCGTGTTCTAGAATTTCTCATTTTAAAATTTCTGATGTATCATCGTCGTCCCAAAATATCTTTATAGCACACGATTGAGGAGGGTATTAATGATAAAAAGAAGTTGACAGCTTATTTTAAAACATTTCATTGCAACTTATTTCTCAACTAAATTGATGGAAAACGAGCAGTAATATGCCTTAGTTTATGTTCTTCTTGATAAATCATAAGTGGCGCTCCAAACAAACAACGAATATCCGGTATATAACTTCGGAGCATATTTTGCCTGATATTATAAGCGTCTGTGGAAACAGTGTTACATACAGTTTAACATCATGGATATATTTAATTTGAATCATGAACCACAAAATGTGATCATTTGTTGTATAAGAGAGTTTGCTGAAGAATTGAAACAAAGCTGTAATACAACTTATATGTACGTGTTTGCAGTGTCGGTCCTTTAGCTGTGATTGTTTTGAGTAGTAAGTTTTGGAACATTTTTCTCGTCAGAGTTCAAGTCTTAATTCATATTAATGTCTTTCAATATATTATATTTTCTTTTCTTATTTTTTCACATAGCTGATCGAATTACATTATTCTTATTTTTTATTATATATGTAACAGCGGGCAAAAGTTGGTGAATGAGACAGTTTTTAATTTATAGACTGGGGCGTTTGCTGCTAGAGAATTGAAGCAAAGCATAAAATACAACTCATCTTCAATCGTTTGTAAAGATGGCGCAATAGCCGTGATAGTGTGGAGGTTAGTTTTGTATCATTTGGTTAATGATGGTATATATTAATATTCTTTTTTATATTTCTTATTTTTTTCAAATACCCGGCCAAATTACATGATTTTCAATTTACTTAAAATTTTACTTCATATATCAAACAATGGTGTCTGACAATGTTATGACCCACTTTTTTGAATATGTTGATACCTTTTAGCGAACAAACGTGTATTTTATTTTTTCATGCCGTTGAAGACGATAATACTCAGCATAATTGTAGATGTTATTTCATTGTCGATACAGATTTAGGCCAAACGGAAAATTGAAACAACAATACGTATTCACGCATAAGATGTTAAGTTAGTCTTCAAAGCATACCGACTGCATAGCCTTCTGCTTTAGAAATGAAACAGAACTTTGAATACAAATTATTTCTACATGTTTGTAATGTTGATGTTATAACGATGGTGGTATAGTAGGTAAAAAATATTTGGTCAGTCAAGGAACATTTTGTTTTTGTTTGATGCAAGTTCAAATGTATGTTTATTATTATATTTTTCACGTATCTAATTAAATTACATGATTTTTATTTGACTAAAAACTCTCATTTATATTTTTACTGTGTATATTAGCTTACATATACGGTTGTCTGAATAAGCCCGTAATTGAATACCGAAAGTGGAAATTCTAAAACGTTAAATCAAAATAACAAGTCACTTCACGTTGAAGAACTCTGAGATGAATAGTCCGATTTGTGAAATCATAAAGGTCATCACAATAACATTATTTAAAGATATGACGTGTCAGTATCCCAAATGAAAGCAGACATTTTCAGCTAGATTCACGTCTTCACGGATTTGACAACCGACTTTGACATTTTCCTAGATTGACTCACTCACAGTGTGACGGCTGCTGTTAGCAGAGCAGGACATGGGCATGCTTACCCTTCCGAGGCACCTGGTATCACTCTCAGTTTCACTGGAGTTCACACTGTTAGTGCCTTTGTTTTGATTGTTGTGATTTCTATTTCTGTGCTTTGTATCTGTCTAACGTCTTTATTTTATGTCTAGCGTCATTGTTTTCTGTGTTCTTTGTCTTTGGACTTCGAATTTTGTAAATTTCACTTCATTGTTCTTTCGGTATTCTACAGGTCTTATTTTCTTAATATGTCAATTCATAATGATTCTAAAAAGTCTGTTGTGATTATATTGCAACTGTAATAATTGAACATAACCTAGGTGTATCGAAACAAAAGTAGAAAATGGAGACAGGATATTGCTTTCAACACATAAATAAGCAAACGTTTGTGTTATACTTCCGTTTATTGTGAGGCCAAATCTCTTCAGCTTACCTGGATTTAACTACTATGAGCTGTTGCAATCACTTTCAGTCCGCCGTTCGAAGTTCTGTCTTGTGCAAATTTAACTTTTCATTCAAAGATATTTTTCTCTGAAACTACTTGGACATTTGAAACAAAATTTTGTCAGATTCGTCTTCGGATGGCCCATTGAAGAATCTTGTTTTTTAGGTTATCTTTGTACCCATAGTTTTACATTGTTACAATGAAAATCACTTGTTAATATCTTTCTTTTAAAGTGCCAGCCAATTGGAACAGAACTTGTCTACTAACGTACTTGGCTGGTCATATGCAAAAAAACTGTTTTTTTTTTTAAATACATGCTATACCCATTTTCAACAATCACGAACCTTAGTTGAACGTTCGGCCCCCAAGGAAAATTTTCAAAGCTCTTGCATTGCACCCTTCATAAAGTTATTTTTTCAAGGTTTACACAATATTGCAAAATGGCTGCCAACGGGGAACATAGTTTAGCATTGGATCCTTCCTAGAAAATATTCAAATAGGTTCTATTTTGTAATATTTTTGGGGGTCATACTGTTTTCAAGATTGCCACAAAGTGGGATTATATTTAAAATTGAATCCGAAGGAAAAAACTTTCAAACGTCTCTCTAAAAGTATTATAACGATGGGAACATAATTTTGTCCAAACGGCCCTTGTAAGTTTCTGTCCGGTTTTGCCGCACCTTATCGGAGATGACCACAAGCTGTTAACATAGTTTAACATAGGGACGATACGGTAAATACATGAAAATCTTCTGAAATCACTGAGCCAATCGAATTTACCTGTTTGTATCTCATCAAAGTGACGAACATTCTTTTGAAAAGGAAATTTATGTCATATCTATTCAAACTCTTGATGAAACAACTTTGCTTAATTAGACTCATTCTTAGTCACACATAACTTGGGAGGTCCTCTGCAAAGTTCGTGAATTTCATGCTCCTTTCTCAGTCAAGATGGCCACCAGTTAGAACATACTCAACATAGGACATTGATTGATTTAAATTTAAATTTCTTCTTGGCAGCAGCAAGGGTCAAAAGCAACACCCTTTTTAAAACAGTTTTGTTGATATTGTTCATAATACTATATGTCTTCCAATGTGGACAGCCTTTTGCCTCGTTTATTTGCTGTATGATTAACGTCTTTCTCCACTGAAATGTACATAGAAATGTCAAATCCGGATTAAAATGTAAACCCCATGAAAACAGAGGGTGACATAAGATGTTCCGGACGGTTAATCTTGCCGTGGTTTTTATAGAGCATATGGCATATTGTCTGTTTGTCAATCTAGGAGTCAAAACCACTGACGTCTCATATCTATCTATGATGTCGCGGTGACGGCAATAACATGTCTTGATTGACGAAATTAACAACGGCTGAACATCAGCTCTTCCGTAACCAATAAGTGTGAAATATAAAGTGTATTTGTCCAGTCCCTTTCTACCTTCTCCCGTTGTTTCCTTACCTTTTCCATCCTACAAACACAAACACACAAGTGAGATAAAACATTAATTCATGGTGTAGTAGAATAACGAAACGCATTTCTGTTCGAATAAACACCACATAATGTATTACTGACCCTGTGTTTTGTGTGTATATGTTGGCAGGTACTACCATTATAATTTTTTTTAGATTTTAATGTCGTTTTCTAACATTTTTCAATTAATTTATCAAATCAACTGCTTTCAAATTCACATTAGCTATTCTTTATTAGAAAAGTCATATGAAAAATTACAAATCCGTAAATTATAAAAAAAAATATAAGTAAATCTTAAAATTTTCTTAGTTGAGTGAAAATTTAATTTCAGTCATCGATAGTTAATTTTTTTTTCAGATAGAAAAGTGGGATTAAACATCAATTTAAGAATTTCATGTACACAGTAAAGTCCAAATTCAATTTCATTTTTCGTGCATTATACACAGTATATTCCAAGATTAATGTGATGTTAAATCCATATAACGTTAGATTTACTGTTTCCAGTAATCTGTCAATAAACTGGCATCAAATTTAAGTTTAAATTTAAGGTTAGACTTTTATTTACTTTTTAAACCCAGAAAAGTACAATAACTTTGCGAATAATATTATTTTAAATGAAATTGATTACTTGTGCTGTATAGACAATTTAAAGTAAAATCATTGCGCGTTGAAACTACATTGATATCTTGAGAGGGCGAAATGCACAATGCAAGAACAAAGAATGATGATCTCCGTACACTGTGTGAAACAAAGTCTTTACAAAAAAAGTTCCTCAGCACTCTAGAAAATCAAACGAATGCTACCTGTTTGACAATTATTGCACTTGCCGACTAAAATTAACCACAGCCGTTCCTGTCAATTGTTAAAACTTTTTTTTCCTGCTGTTTACGCTAGACCTTCAGGTTATTTGTTAAGGCTTAAACTAGCAGATGTATTATGATCTTGTTTGGAGATTTTGATCTTATCACGATCTTGACAAGCTAAACACAATTTTGTTAAGACTGTAAGATATTCAGTCGTATTTCAAGATAATTACTTTCAAGGACCATCAAGACCTGTTCAATGTATCAAGATCAAACTAGAAAACTGCGTTCAAGGGCGATCAAGATGTGTAAAGTTTGTCTAGATCAAACAAGATCAAGTCGGGATCTTGTTTGATCTTAACAAAATTAATTCGTCTTGATCGTTCCTGAACGCAATTAACAAGTAGATCTTGTTTAATCTTAATCTATCTTAACACGTCTTGATCGTCTTTGAAATCAGTTATCTTGAAAACCAACTTTAAAATCTCACACTGTCTTAACAAAATTGTGTTAAGCCTGTCAGGATCATGAAAAGATCAAAATGGCCAAACAAGATCAAAACATATGTGCTAGTGTTAGTTTATCTATGGCCACTTAGAAGACAAAGGCTCAAAGTCCGTCCTGTACAATAAATTTTGTTTTATTTTTTGAAAGATATCAGTCCATTGTAAAATAACCCAGGTTATGAACTGTAATGCTATCTTTCACTTAATACTGTTGAAAAAGCAATAACAATTTAATAGCTTGAATTTCAAAAACCATTGTCTTTGGAAAGGAAAGAATGAGACACAAAGTAATTAAAACATGGTTCAATGAGTTATATTTTTGACATCATCCACTTTACCAAAAAATAAATCGAATCACTAAAGTAACAGAACAGTAGATACCAAGCGAAATACTTAAACAAGAAAAGACAAGATAAATAGAAAAAAAAACAAGGTAATGTCAACAACAAGAAAGCAAAGATATGAGGTTTTTGATAAACTATTTAAGGCACGGAAAACACCTGGTTCTCATATAATGGTTGGCTGCTAACTGCAAAATTGTTTACATTCCAAAATATAGTTGTCGAATCTAGCATGATGATGCAATTAGCGAATGAAGAAATATGGAGTAAATGCACATGATACAAAGTTTCTATAAATACATGGTGAAGACAAGCAATGCAAAAACGCCTTTCTTGTTGTTCTTGATCCTGAAATCACCACGAGGCCTTCAACCATACCTTTTGCTTATACCACACAGTTAGTCGACGATATCACCTAACCAGTTTGAGCGCATTCTTTGCCAATTGTCGAACAATGCTGCATCCATGTCGTTTCTGGTCATTTATGAGGGATTGTTAATAAACATAAACTGCGAAAACGCTCTTACAATTACTATCATCCGTTGCCATTATATGTTTTAAATGTCAACTGCACCTCCGCGAAAAATAAATGTTGTTGAACAGTCTTCAAAATGCTAATATTATTATGAAGTAAGTTTTTTTTTTAAATAAAACCTATATTGTTTACTAAAATGTTCGATCTTTTCTTTATTTCTCTTATAAAAGCCACATCGAACATTTCACTTCGGAGTAAATGCACATGAGACAGAGTCTCTACAAATACATGGTAAACAACAAGCAAAGAGACAACACTTTTATTGTTGTTCTTCATATTGGAGTCACCATTAGGCCTTCAACAATGAGCTTTGCACATACCTCATAGCAAAATTACAAAAATAGGATAACAGCAAACACCTACAATGGCCAGGAACTATAATCACATGCCACAATTTACAAGCAAACTGCACCAGAAAAACAATAATGAAAACAAGAGACAAACATAAATAACGATAGGAACTCAGGATAGCCGGACTGGTACCGGCACTAGCAAAAGCCAGTGGTAGGGTTAAACCGGTTTATGTGTTTCCAAACCTCCCCTTTCTCTATCCCGTTTCCCTATAGCATCATAAACATGCGATAAAAACCCAATACAAGTAGACTACTAACTCAGTGACCACTATCTTGGAACAGAAAAAGCATATGAAAAAACGTAATTTTAAAAGAAGGGTGACAGTGTCCTCTCCGCTAAACTACCGGTTAGCTCAACGAATTTTGACTGCTGGTAAAACACTGTCGCACTACGGAAGAAAAATAAAACTCAAAACTCCACGAAGGGTTTAGTATAGAGTCTTCATGAATGTCAGTAGACATCGGCAGTATTAGTGAGAGGCGAGTATATATGTAAAGTCTTCAGGTCACTGGAATCCAAAGTCAATTTAACGGATTTTTTCAGAATATCTCGTCGATATCCACTATTACGTAAAGAATGTAAGTTACGTCCCAGTTTTTCTGGATCATTTATCAGTTTTTGACATTGTTAACAACATTTCCATAAAATCGAGGATGAGAAATGCTCTTTGTAATTAGCTATTTGTGAGTTACACCACGACTAGATATCAAATGTTCATATCTTCTGTAAAACTTCTTAAAAGTATCTATTTATTTATGTAACCTTGTTGTAAAAGTTTGGATGTGAGAGTAAGGTTACGCTCATTATAAAGTCATCAAGGGTGAAACAAATGCCACTGAATCGTACAGGGTGAGACATATACATCCCGTAGGATGGAGCTAGGAGATCGTCGCCGTCAAGAAAAATTAGTTATAGTAAAAATCAAAATCATCCCTTTTATCATAAACTTAATTTTTTTTTAACCAGAGTCAATGGTGATACTTAGATCCAGAAATGTGCAGTATTTAGAATCATTGTTTGCCTTATTAAGTTTCAGTTGTTGTGGGTAAATGGTGTCAACATATAAAGTCTGTTTTTGTGCTATTATTACATGTTTAATTTGCCCTCAACAGACTCAGTCAAAATTCCTCAACTATGTTCAATGACAGTAACTCCTGCTCTAGAAATTTGAGAGAAATGTAGCATGTGACAAGAGCATAATAAGCTGAATTAAAATTCCTTGACATGATGTAACAAGACGAAGTCGTCAAATTGTTAAGAAAACCGAGGTAGACAAGGTAGAACATTTCTTTTTTTAAATAAAGAACAACGTTCAATATCAAGACAATAACAAATTTTAACCCCTGGCTGGTGCAGATACCAGCTTATACGGAATGGTTTGAAAATGTGATCCAATATTTATTGAAAATATCATGTAAAAGGTTTTTTTATTATTACTGAAAATGGCTAAGGATGAACCCCTGAAATACTCATTTTGAAAAACCGCAATTTAAGTATTGTTTGTATTGGGCATCTAATTGATGCTTTCATAAAGGTTGTGTTGGTCTTGTAAATTAAAAAAAAATATAGTATGATGGTATAACAATTGTCAACTGCTTTCGTGAAATCCATATAAGATTATGATCAGCTATATCTTGACTGGTATTTGGTTACAAAGTTTACGAGAGACATACCGCTTAAAGTTTAGCATCTTTCATTTGTACGTCAAATTTAAGAAATAAACGACATTGTTTTTGCAGACTTCAGTTAGTTATTAAATTGAATTTTATAGATATCCACAATATGTTGATAGACAAAGAACATATATTATTGGACAAATACGTTTATATTTACAGAACGTACAATCTAAAGGTTGAACATGCAGAAAAGAATGTGCATGCAACATACAATATGCGGTCTGGCCGTTTTGAAGATATGACCATATATATAAATATCAGTTGCAAACAACCAAACTAATGATAATTTTGAAATGATTAGAATTGGCTTGATAGCAATCTGTCCACATGTTTTTTTTATTAAGTTAACTATGAAAACAATCTGTCCACATTTAAGTTAACCATGGAAACTTTAAACTTTAAAGAAGGCATGCCTAGATTTTACTTTTAATTCTGATTAAAAAGGCAATTTCAATCATTGCAAAAAATTGTGGAAGATACCTAAAGACTTTTGCGACCGAATTTGGTTCAAATGATTATGTTGGCTCAGGAGTTTCAGAGAAGATCTTTGAATATACAGGTCAAGCTAACCAAAATTGTATGCCATTATCAAGATGCATTTATATAGACAAAAGCTTATTTATCTATGACTTCTAGTTTAAAAGATATATGGACTTTGTAACTGACAAACAGGCGATATGCTATGCAACCTTTCGTCAGCGGGCAAGGAATAAACACAAATGTTTTGCAGGGACCCTTCTAAAGACTATTGTGACCAAGTTTCTTTCTTATGAACTAGCAAAGCGGTTTAAGAGAAGATGTTGAATGTTTTTACCATAGGATCCAATTTTAATGTAAATTCACAAAAGGCCATCTGGATAAAAGTTATCCAGAAAACATCTTTATTGCAGTGGACCACCTAACAACTATTTTGGCCAAGTTTCTAACGGTCCAAGTCTTATAAAAATGTACTTTATAAATAGTTTGATAGCAATGAGAAGAGGACATATTCGTTTTAGAGAATGCTCAATTAAGAAGTAAATAAATTAGCACACTCATGAGTATAACTGATATTACAATAAGCTTGTCGCCCTTCACATTTAAATGTTAAATATTAGGTCATTAAAAAATGTTTGTTTGTCAAGCCCTCCAGTTTCTATATTGATTCGGTCTGGTAGTTTTTTTTTATTTGTTATTTTTTTTATTATTTTGGAAAACAAATCGAGCAAGTACATGCTTTGTCGATAATCTTCCAGTTTCCAAAGCTCCTCTTTCTTCAGAAATGTAGACATTTTTCTCGTCTTTCAAACTTCAAATTGTCAGGTTTGTTTTCAGTGTGTCCTTGCAAAAAACACTGAAAAGGTTATCAAATATTTTGCTGTGAAAAAGGAGAAGGAAACATAGGTATTCGGAATTATGTTTTTAGACGAATAATAATAAAAAAAAATAATTGGAAATGTGAAATAACAAGTTTTTGACTTTTAAGAAAAATATATTTTCTTTAGACATTTTGAAAGGAGATTTAACATGTGCAAGAAATGTGGCTGCTATTTGATATTTGGAAGAGAAGATAATTCGTCATTTAGAACATTTTTTAATGAAAAAAATAGGGTTTTACCTTGTCAGGGCATGTCCTCATTAGTTGCTCATTGAAACCTGAAAATGTGCTTGAAGTAATATGGCTGCTGTTTAAAATCCTTAAGGTCAGATAATTCTTCAATTTTATTTTATTCCCCACAACAGAAAAGTTAGTGCATATTATTTTACCCCTCTCTTTCTGGCTGTCTGTAGAGGATACATTATCTGACATGGCTGTTTCTCCTTCAATTTTTATGGTAAGAAGTTTTTATTTGGGAGATTATTTGTACATAAAGTCATACATATACCTTCGGTATTGATTTTAATTTTGGTACAATCACATAAAAAATATATACATTGTTGGACTTAGTACTTTTTTCTCATAGACATAGAGGGTACACGGTCAAAAAAATGTATATTTTGCGAGGGCGCTACATGCGTCTTACAGAAGCAAATATCATTACTAAGAAACCAAACAAAGGAAAGTCATTAAGTATATATATTCTGTCGAAGTAAAATATCCAGGTGAATACTACAATTTGATTCGTTACCTTGGCAGGGGACAGATACTGCATCCCCGTGGTAGCAAGATCTCTGCTTCTAAAAGAAAAGTTGTAGTACTTATAGTTGATATAATTATTATTTCTTCTTCTCGTGGATATCGGTTCATATTCCCTGTCTGCGCCCTATATCTCTTTGCCTGATAGCTCGGGCGATATGAAACACAGACAGGGAATATGAGCTGATAAGATAAGTTTTACATGCAAAACAGGTTAAACATACCTTTCAGGAGCATATGATTAATTTGTTGGAATGCCTTTACCTTTAGCTGTTTGGCCTTTTCTCTTTGTGGTGGTCTTTTTGGTCTATCAATGTGTCTGTTTAGTGCCTTTTATTAAGTGTTCACTGTTTATAGTGTTTTATCTGCTTTTCAAAATAAACAATGAAGCACATGAAGTAAATGCACATGAGAGGTCTCTACGAACACGTGGTAGAACCAAGCAATGGAAGGTTTTTTATTTAAGTTTTTTTCATCTTGAAGTCACAATGAAGCCATCAAAAGTGTGATTTTACCATATCTAATAGCTTGCTGTTTCACCTTCATACAAATTGTTTGGTATCTTCTACTTTATACACCAAGCTGCTGAAAAATCGTAGTTTACATGCTATTTCCAAACATGGTAGGCTAATGTAACTGCATATTAAAAACCAACCTGTTGCCTCATGAATTAAATAGAATTGTAAACCATAGAGCACTACATTGGTAACAGGCTGCATTAACCCTGCGTCAGAAAGCAGAATCAAAATCTGATAGCTGTTCTTTAATTGTCGTCAATGTGTGTTGCAACAATACTGCCACAGAGTGAGAGTCTTGTTTAGTCACTTCCAAACAATGATTATATTTTCTATGCTGAAAAGAAATAGTAGTATATGGATATCCTATCTCTATCATTTGTCTATTGATATCATTAAAAACATTTTATGGTCTTAAAATTTTTACTCAAAATTGATTTCTAATCTCGGCTATCAGGACACATTTGAACCAGAAATAACAAGATGGACTGTGTGCATATCTTACCAAGAATAACCAAACTTGGTATACACAATATGGTGTATCAAATGAAAGATTGTCGTCATTTGAATTTAGAGTATGCAATATAGTACTAATATATCCCCTAGCCAACTAAGATAGTAACATATCCGGATTCTGACATTTTATTGGCTATTTGTTCTCTATCAGGTTTTAGTTTATGGGTTCAAAATATTTTGATTTCATATGCACTGAAGACAAGCAAGTTGTCAGAGCATCCATATGTAGAAATTTGCAGTTACTAACTTAACTCATCTATGACATGAATTCATTTTTTTTTCCTTATCAACCACTGGTGTACATAGAAAGATTCCATATAAAATTATGTTGATAGGCTTAAAATTTATTATTTCTTTAACTGTTGCTTGTCACTGTTGTATATACAGACTTTCATGTGCCAATTAATGCCCTTCTGGCCAACCAATCACTTTGCCTTTCCCGTAAAGACAAAGGCAGAAATTTCTTTGCCCAATCCATAACAAGAAGGCATTGTTTATTTGTAAGTTAAGCAAGTAAGGTGGTACGACTCAAATCTTGGTTAACAGTGCGCAATCACATTGCTAATCTGAAATTGTCTGCTCCGCATTTTCAACATCACAATTTCAATCACTTGAAGTGTCATCTGGTACATCATCTGTCGATGAAATTGCAAAAATAAATTTTTCCAAAGATAATAAAATGAATAAATATTAAATCGGACTTACATTGCATTTTTTGAATAAAAAATGTTGTCAAAATGTCAGTTATAAATTTCATAATGTTTATGAAATAAAAAATATATAGAAATTCCCTGTTTTAAGCTTGTCTCATGGTTGCTAAGAAAAATGTTAAAAACATTTCCTTTTTTCACTGACACAGAATCCAGCTCTTTTTCCCTTACTTTAAATTCCAATAAAAAAGAAACTTACGATAACAAAAGATAAACAAGATTTGCTTGTGAAAGATTACATTTGCCCAAAGATTATATGGTAAAATATAAGAAATACTCAATTTCACCCCTTTTTTGACCTCTCTGAAACCTTGATCTTTTACATTTTTTTGCATATTTATGTTCCTCTTGACAAGACCTATACATTATCAAAGTATTTTAAAAGTCTCTTTTACATTGTTCAAAAGTTGATTCTTACCATAGAAACTCACGATTCAAACCCTTTATTCTGAAACAGATGGAACCCCCTTTAAAAAATATGTCATAGAAGAGGCTAAGTAAGCGGGCCTCTTGTTTATTGAATTGATTTCTGCTGTTAAATGTATCTGTTTGAACATGCTATAAGAAAACTTTAGGACAATAATGCAGCAAAATCTGACTAAAATTAAAATTTTCATATTATTCTGTTTGTCCCCTTTCAACCTCTTGTTTCTCAAACGGTAAATTCTTCCGCAATATGTCGACTAACTACAGTTGTGCAACTTTATTAGCAATAACATAAAGCAAACCCTGTCTCAATATGATAAATAATAATGTTTCTGCAGTCAAATAACTGAAAACAGCAAATTTCACTTCTTTAAACCTTTTTGACCTTGACCTTTGACCTAACCTTTTTTGTATTCATGTTCCTTTTGACTAGACCTAGTATAAAAGTCTATCTTACATAGTTCAAAAGTTTTAGCCAATGTTAAAGTTTCGGACGCACAGACAGACGGATAGGACAAAAAGAAAATGCCCACCACCAATTATCGATATGGGCATAAAAAAGGACAATATATTAAATTGTGATATTTGAGCTGTATTTATATATGTATTTTACTTTATTTGGCACATATGAAAAATATGCCAAAATAAACACTTTGGACTATGGGAGACTTTCTTTTTCTATGATTTTTTACAGTCTCCAATTTACCCATAAACATTTAATTTTTATTAAAATGCCTCCCCCACAATTATTTCTTGAACAGCCACACCGAAGTAGATAAATTACAAAAATAAAATGTTTTGAAAAAATATAATGTGTTAGAAAGTTCATGAACGAACTGTATTGCGGCAGATCTATGCAGATGTGTAAATTGTGGGTGTCAATGCCATAGTTTTTATAATTCTTTCAAGTTTAGCTTTTCACGTAAGTATTGATTTGATATTTTTTATTTCCTCTGCTTTCAATGTTAGGTTTACTACTAATATACATAGTGTGTTAGTGTGAGAATTTATATCAGGTCTCGCTTGTCGTGTAAACTAACTGCATCACTACTCATCGCTGTTGTGACTCAGTGATATCGTCTCTTACGGCAAGCTCGGCTTGATACAAACTCTAATCCCAAAAAACTATGTATGATGTATGTAATTAGTATGTCTTTGTTATTAACTCCTTGTACATTTACCTGCGAAACATTTTGTTTTCATGTACAGTAAAACCTCGATAAGTCGAAGTCGAAGGGACCATGCAAAACTGTTCGAGTTACCAGAGGTTCGAGACATCCGAGTTTGAGATTTACATATGTTTTCTTTTTACAAATCAGAATGGCATTCGTGCCGTTCGATGTGCATTACTAGGTTAATTGCCACATACAATATCGGAGACACCGTACATACAAAAATAAAATATAAACATGATTTTATTAAATACAACATTCATATACTACTTGTTTTTATATATTGGTAAACTTATCACATATGTTTATGCAATTTGATATCAACTTCCACATATCAGGGTACATTTGCATTATAAATTTTTCATGGAACCGCAATTTATATTCGAGTTATCCGAGAATTCGAATAATCCGAGTTCGACTTATCAGAGGTAAAAATGGATTGAGCAAAGGGGAATTTTGCGGGGACCGACCATTCACTTCGACACATCCGATATTTCGAGACAACCGAATTCGACATAACGAGGTTCGGCTGTACATCCAAAATAAGATATATTTGTTATGTAATCAACTGAAACAAATATGTTTTCCTTATTAGAGAACTCTGTGTTTATTTCCAAATTTCCAATAAATAGCTCATTTTGCTTCTTTTTAGAAAAAAAAGCCAAACTTTAAAAAGCTAAAATTTAATACTGTCACTTTTCCCAAAGACATCGAAAGAGCATTGTTACAAGACATTCCGATTCTGGTAAAATTTATACGATGAACCGACAATTTACATGTATTCACCTTTCAAATCTTTCGTCGGATTCTTAATATTTAAATGTTTTTTTGGAAACAGGTCCCACCTATCAAATGCTATGACATGGGTATGATCATCACATAATTCATTACATTTTTCATCAAAAGGATCACTCAATGCATACTGAATGGAATGTGTACAGCATTTGTCTTTTCTTTGTATGTGAGCTCTGAAAGTACAATTGTTAGAAATAAGTTTAATAATGTTTTCAGTAATGCTCACAAATAAGCAACTCTCCTCAACCCATCCCAATTCATAAAATTTCATTGCTTCAGTCGTAGTAGTGCCAATTGTTGATCAAAACAACAAAAAGTGCAGCATATTCCCTCGTCTCATCTCTAGTGAGTTCAGCCCCCCAATTTTACAGAAGAAAAATCCACAAGGAATGGCAAGTTTAGCTGTTCTTTGGTTTGAGAGAGATTTTTCTTTTACTCCTACTCAGGAAAAGACGAAATTTCTCACACTCATGGAAGAAATCCCTTATCTTTAATAAGGACTCGCATATGAAACTATTATTCTGAGATTTCAATCTACCAGTAATCAGTGTTTTAACAAATCATAATTATAAATGTAATTGTAACGTTCATTTTCATTAGTCAACGTCGTGAATAGGAAACGACATTTCCGTTTCCCATTAATCCGCTTTGCAAAAATATAGTACAGCAAAGAAAGACATCATTAACATGGATCACGCAGTTATTAACGTACAAAATTGAAATTATAAGGATTTTTAGGAAAAAAATATATGTATGAACTTTGTCACTTTATTCACAAACTCCTCAGTTTGCTAGTGAGCTGCCGGGGTTTATACATAGATAATCTCCTAAAAATGAGTGCTTAAACTTAAAATAATAAAACAAAATGTTATGGTGGCAAAGGCAGGAATTAAAAGCTTATTCAAGTAACCAAAATATGCAATTTGTATTTAAAAATTTACAATTCCTTCTTTGTTTGGTTTTCTTATTAAAAAAGTCTCATTCCCTTGTCTTATGAATGTCTTTCTGAGACAGTCCTTACCTAAAATCTGTCTTAAGATAACATCTTAGAGATGTAAGACTCATTTTTAAATCATTGACCAAGCTGATCTTTTCTGGCTGCAAGATATATGGCTGTATGTTTTCCAGCGCACAAACAAGGACTCAAAGGCTGCCCCATCATCAGCTGCTATGCTATCTTAACTTTCAAATTGGTTTGTTTTTGAAGCTGGGCATGCACTCAAAAATCTAAAGAGAGAAGCCCTCGATAGGGATAAAAATCTGTTTCCTGACAATATGACTGGTAAACATTCATAAGTGCAGAATGACAAGCTGTCCTGACAATCTGTGGTATTGTGACAACTTCACCACTTGACAACAACTATGAAGACATCATACAATATTTCTGCTAATATATTTTTGCTTACTTCAGCATGACATAATATGGGAAATCTTAATAAAAATACTTTAGAAATTATAGTCTTTAGTTTGACTTTGTGTGATCGAACTTTCACAATCAAGGGAAGCATGGTAACAACAAGACCACCGAGTAGGTTTAGATATTGTATTTATCCAATAAATGAATCAACTACCACATACATATAGAACAAAGGACATTTTGTTCTTGATACGGTCTTTATTACCGCCAGTATCAAGTGAGCCCTTCACGGCGAGCTTGGTGCGTTACACCGTGATGAAGTCTGCATTAAAAACCCAAATTTCCTACATTTCTTTTTATTTTTCATTAGTAGTTCACAAACTGATAAATTGAAATCTATGATAACACTGCAAATTTTATTTTAGTGCCGTTAATCTATTATTTATTGCATAGTTCCTTCAACATATTACTCGTTTGAATACCACAAGTAGTACATAACATGACGTCAGCATAGCAACTCGAGTGTGAAGCCTTCACAGTGACCCGATAATTTTGTGATAATTTCCAGTTCGGTGATACTGAGACAATCAGTATCTGTAGATCGAAGGAAACCAATATAAATTACCAATAAATTTAGGATTCTTATTCAATTCAATAAAAAACATGTATCACTTTGCATGTGTTTTAAAAAAAATTGAGCAATTTATTAATCTAATTTCTTTTAGTATTATTCCAGTATTATAAGTACATAAGAATTCAGTAATCAGGTGCATCCCAATTAAAAAGTTTAAAACTTGTTTCATAACATTATATAAGGAATTCCAAAAAGGCAAGTTATTTCGAAGAGTTGTAATGTTGACGTAATTGTAGTACATGTGAAAGGGTATTTCTATAACATTGGATATCTAATCCAAAACTTGCATAAAGTCCTTTGGATTTTATTCAATTTGAAATAAAAATCAGCAGAATTTTTACCTCATTAATTTCCTTCAAAATAACCGCAATTATTCAATCCATATATTAATTTTACAACTGACCATTTTTCTGACTAGTGTTCATTATCCCTAACAGATGTATAGTAGTAAAAAAAAATTACAAACCTGGTAAAAGGCAGGATTAAAAATGACATTTAATGCATGCTCCAATTTGTCCTTGTTCATTCTACAAACTTCTCTTTTTCTGGAAGTTGTAAACCTGAAAATTTTTAAATGTGTAGTAGAATCAGAGGCTCACATGTGAGCCTTTATCGCTTTCCTGGTGGCTATTGGTCAAATAAGATTTTCAAAATATTTTTGTTTATAATCATCTGATCTTGACGTAAAACATTACCAGCCAAGATGCCTAACGTAACTCTCCTTTGCCGTGATACTATTCTAGCAAATATCAAATGTCTATGTAAATGATTCCTTTGAACTGTCACAAAATAGTAATTCATGAAAATCTGTCGTTTGGTCCTTTCCATATTCTATGTTAAAAGTCAGGCTAAAAGAAAATTAATGAGCTACCATTAGCACATTATACACAATATATCTAAGCATGCTTAAGCTGCATACCTAGTCAAATCATTCTGATGTACCTACCAAAGTTTTACTTATGAAAATTTTGGAAATGCGATAATTGGACAAAGAATTCAGTATCAAATTCAACTTATAAATCAAGCAAAAGTTTCAGTGAAATTGAACTATAACAGTTGAAATGCTGGCCTACTTTTAAAGACACATTACAACAATACTTGACATGACCATAGAATCAATAATATCTGAGACATTAACTTGGAAATAAAACTGATTAACTTTAATGATGACGGACCATTGAACTCTGAAATATGTTGTAAATCCTCTTTGTTCTGTTGACTTTCTGGCCCCAAAATCACCTTTTCCATCCTCTTTTGCATGTGTTTTAACTTTATCAATGACAGGGATCAAATCTTCCAACTCTTCTTTAGTATAGTCTTTGTCTATCATTGACAAAAAAATCGGTTTCGGCATTCTTGTTACTGGATTCCTTGTAAAGTTGCACGACCAAATCACCAATTTTACAGGGTTTTGACTTCTGCTGCTGCAAAAAAAAAACAAATAATAAATTCATTTTTTTTAGTAAAAAATAAAAATATACATCAAATAGATCGTAGTAATAAAACGCCAACTTAGATCACAAATTAAAGACAGTTTTTATTTTTTTGGAGCACAAGTCCAAATTACCACGAATGGTGAAAGTATTTATATTTTTAGAGGCAATTTTGAAAGATATTGTGATCATAAAACCCATTAAAATTGATACCCTAATAATAGCTGATTTTGTATTGATAAAATATTGATTATTCTCGTTTTTGGGACACACCAGTTCTTTTTTCTACCGATCTTGTGGTTAGATCAGAATTTTGTGGTTATAAATATGAAAAAAAAAAATAAACATCGTTGAAAATACAAGATTCATAATTCTAAGGCAAACCTGGTCAGAGAAATACTGAAAACTTGACATTGAGTGTCTGATATTTCTAGATCTTGAACTTTCACAGGTTTTAAATTCATATAATCTTATGAACCACAAATCAAAACCCATGAACCAATGAAATTTCCTACGAACCATGAATGCAAGTTCTTTCATTGTATGAGTTTTTCAGTGACTTCGGCACTTAGTTATTTCATACTAGTATTAAATTAGTATAAATAGTTGAAAACTTTTTAGTTTAACCGTCTTGGCCTATTTTAATGTAGTGGCTAACTTGGAAGACTGACTTTTTGTAATTGTATAATCATTTATCATTTATGATAATTTACATGTTTGTTACTACTGGGCCAATGCCACTGCTTGTGGTCTTTATCCAATGGTATTTATCAACCCAGTAGTCAGTATTTCTATGCTGATCTGTAAATTGATTGTCTTGAGAAACTTGCAATGTCAAAGTTCTTTTAAAAAATGCTGTATACAAAGGAGTATCTTAATTTGCATATTTCTGTCCTTTCTTTTTTGCTAATTTGTTCTCAGTCTTATTTTAAAAAAAAGGCTTTTTATTTAGTGTCTTCCAAATGTTTTGGTGTGATCTGCATTGGGTAAACATACGTTTTTGAATTAGCAAAATGCAGACACTTAAATTTACAATAACTTTGTTATCCATACCTGCTCTTGATCAATGAGTTTAAATACTTTCTTAGCTTGGTTTTATGCTAAAATGTCAAAGGTTTCTTCAACTGCAGTAGTAGCTTTTTTAATTAGTGATCTTAATGTTCTTGGTTTAAGCCCGTTTACCTCTTTTCTAATCTAGTATTTCAAAGGACTGATCTTACCATCACAGATTTTTTGTAGAGCATCTAATTTGTTCTTACTATGAATATCATTTTCCAAGCTTCATGATGAAATCTGTGATGATGGTTTGGATGCTTAAAACTAAAACTTTCAAAATTAACTCAAGAAATAATGTTGCCATTCAGTAACTACTTTTATACTATTAGTAATTTGTTTTGCGAGTATGGAGCTCTCTGTTTGAATTGCATCGAATGCTACAGCCCAACATGCAATACGAACTGAGGAATTTTTCTGATCAAAATTAATTACTTTTAGAGTTTTTATTGCCAAATCTGTTATTCAAATATACAAGATGTATGTTTCTTATTTCACTGAAATAATTTTTTTTGTTAAATACTAATTTTGGATAAATATGGCACTTCCTTCTAGGAATTATTTTTGTCACATTACGTAACAATATAAAATATTAGTACTCTGTTGGAAACGTTCCTTAGAGATTGACGATAGTATGTTCATATCAGCATAGTGCAGTGATAATAGAATTATTGTCGTTCGGGAACAATCGAAAACGTTGATGCAGATGCCAACGTGGAATATTGAACAGAAAATGTTGAAATACAACACATTTATGGTCATTTATTTTAGTGTGCAGAAAAAAATATATACTTACTGTAAGTATGTCTGATTTAGGCTGTGAGTTACATGCTGCATCAATATTTTGCTGTTTCTTGATGACTATCCAGAATATGTGATTAAACAGAAATTCTGAGTATCATAATAATTCCTACAATGATAATAAATTGAAATTCAAAATATTTTCTAATGCAACATTATGTGACAGATTATAAGATTGGTCAACACTGAGTGTAAATTACACTATGACCATGCCTGGGACAAAATAGATTCCCTTCTAGTCTGGTTCCTTCTCCACCTTTGAATACTTCAAATAAAAATAATACACGAAATTGATTGCAATAGAATCGCAATTACAGTACATTAAATCTGGAGTCAATCTTGATTTGACAGTAAAACATATCCAGTTACAGGCTCTGCTATTTGTCACCCGTAAACTGCATTTGACTGTCAAATCTATTGTTGATGCCCGCAAGCATTCAAATAATGCACATGCTTATTATCAACCTGCAAACTTGTTGATAAGCAACTTTTCAATTGTCAATATGTCAAGTGTTAACCTTTGTCAAGGCCAATTTCCTTTCAGATGAATGAGCTATTATGAAAGCTGATACAGATACAATGTATGCTATTTGACTAAGGGAAACAAGTCATATAAATAGAGCTTTTTTGTACTCACAAAAAGTTGCAGTGGCTCACACACCTCATTTTCATTCAACTGGTTTTCTGTTAATCCTGAGATGTATTCAAGTGTTGTCCCTTCTTAGATTAAATCTGTTTACAATATAAGAAAAAATCTGAACCTAGTGTACATATACCTTATAAGAAGCCATTAAGTTAATAGGTTGAGTTACTGCAGCATGAGAAAAAAAATCAGAAAGAAGTGAATGCTTGTTATTTCCACAATTACATCATCTGATACGCAAGTAGTTGTATATAAGCATAATAACTCTTTTTTTCAACTAATGTAATAATTCTCTGTGACATTTCAGGATATATTGTGCGGAAACTTAACAAATATCAAATTTGTGTTTTTTTCAGAATTTGTGACCTTGACCTTTGATGCATCAACCAAAAAATCATTAAAGAGTTCCTTGTTTTCATTCGTACTGACGGACAGACGAACGAATGAACAGACGGACGGACAGACAAGCGTAAAAACAATATGATGTCCTCCCCGACTTTCCGTTGAAGGCCATAAAAATGTCGAATTTTCGTTCTTTTTCTAGAATTTGTGACCTTGACCTTTTTTGCATAAAGATCAAAATCGACGAGATTCCTTTTCTCATCATAAGACATGTTTTTATTAAGTTTCATTTTGATGTGGGATGTGGTTCTAGAAATATTGTGCGTGAAGAAATAAAAATAATGATTTTGTTCTATTTTTAGAAGCTGTTACCTTAATCTTTGTCCCGGAAAACTCAAAATCGATAGGTTTCCACATCTGGTCATAAGTGATTTATGTGCTAAGTGTCATTCAGATGAGAATTGTGGTTCTGGAGATAATGTGCGGAAATAGATAAAATGTCAATTGTTGTTCTATTTTGAGAAGTAGTGACCTTGACATCTGGTGCACAAACCTCAAAATCGATTGGTTTCTCGTCTCCATGTTTGTTCAAAGTTTTATTTAGATATGCAAGTGGTTCTTAATATACGTGAAAAACAAAATGCATCGCAAAATTAATACCGAAGCAAGAACGAAGAAAGGGGAAATTCTAAAATCATAAATCCAAAATCCTGGTATCTTCTTTCGACAAAATTCACATAAAGCTGAAATTAAGAAATAAAGAAGTACATTTGTTTCGAGGATTAACCTCTTATCAGCAGCATTAGAACCAAACAATAAATTGAAATCCAAAATCCAAAAGAGGTTCAAAAAATATTCATTACCCATAAGAAACTGTTGACACGGGATATTTCTAACCCACCCCTCGCATTGCATTATTTTGTACATTAATCAACTGCAGCAGTCAATAAGATATTAATTTCTTAACTGTGCTCACAACTTCCTTGTGAGAAAAAAATGGGGCGATCATCCATGCATTACTGAGGGATCAGGGCCACTATCTGGTGTAAATCAGTATGTTTTCTTTAATATGCATCTGCCTGTCATTTTTTCGTCACTCCTGGCAGCGAAAACGGGCGAAATCAATTGATGACAAATATGCTTTAGAAAGGTATCAGAAATTGGGCGATCCAATTCGAAACTAGTGACAATTTAATTTAAAAACAGACTTATGTTTGGTTTGATATACTGGGAAGATTTTTTTACAACAATACATATTTACAATTGCAGGAAACCATTAATAACTACAGATGGTTTTCAATATACTATATTATCTTTTCTATTTTTTTTCACATAGCTGATCGAATTACATTATTCTTATTTTTTATTATATATGTATATATGTAACAGCGGGCAAAAGTTGGTGAATGAGAGAGCTTTAATTTATAGACTGGGGCGTTTTCTGCTAGAGAATTGAAGCAAAGCATAAAATACAACTCATCTTCAATCGTTTGTAAAAATGGCGCAATAGCCGTGATAGTGTGGAGGTTAGTTTTATATCATTTGGTTAATGATGGTATATATAAATATTCTTTTTTATATTTCTTTTTTTTTTTCAAATACCCGGCCAAATTACATGATTCTCAATTTACTTAAAAAATTACTTCATATATCAAACAATGGTGTCTGAAAATGTTATGACCCACTTTTTTGGATATGTTGATACCTTTTAGCAAACGAAAGTGTATTTTATTGTTTCATGCCGTTGAAGACGATAATACTCAGCATAATTGTAGATAATCTTATTTCATTGTCGATACAGATTTAGGCCAAACGGAAAATTGAAACAACAATACGTATTCACACATAAGATGTTAAGTTAGTCTTCAAAGTATACAGACTGCATAGCCTTCTGCTTTAGAAATGAAACAGAACTTTGAATACAAATTATTTCTACATGTTTGTAATGTTGATGTTATAACGATGGTGGTATAGTAGGTAAAAAATATTTGGTCAGTCTTGGAATATTTTGTTTTTGTTTGATGCAAGTTCAAATGTATGTTTATTATTATATTTTTCACGTATCTAATTAAATTACATGATTTTTATTTTACTAAAAACTGTCATTTATTTTTTACTCTATATAAAAGCTTACATATACGGTTGTCTGAATGAATCCGCAACTGAATACCGAAAGTGGAAATTCTAAAACGTTAAATCAAAATAACATGTCACTTCACGTTGAAGAACTCTGAGATGAATAGTCCGATTTGTGAAATAATAAAGGTCATCACCATAACATTATTTAAAGATATGACGTGTCAGTATCCCAACTGAAAGCAGACATTTTCAGCTAGATTCACGTCTTCACGGATTTGACAACCGACTTTGACATTTTCCTAAATTGACTCACTCAAAGTGTGACGGGTGCTGTTAACAGAGCAGGACATGGGCATGCTTAACCTTCCGAGGCACTTGGTATCACTCTCAGTTTCACTGGAGTTCACACTGTTAGTGCTTTTGTTTTGAATGTTGTGATTTCTATTTCTGTGCTTTGTATCTGTCTAAAGTCGTTGTTTTATGTCTAGCGTCATTGTTTTCTGTGTTCTTTGTCTTTGGACTTCGAATTTTGTAAATTTCACTTCATTGTTCTTTCGGTATTCTACAGGTGTTATTTTTTTAATATGTCAATTCATAATGATTGTAAAAAGTCTGTTGTGATTATATTGCAACTGTAATAATTGAATATAACCTAGGTGTATCGAAACAAAAGTAGAAAATGGAGACAAGATATTGCTTTCAACAACATAAATAAGCAAACGTTTTTGTTATACTTCTGTTTATTGTGAGACCAAAGCTTTTCAGCTTACCTGGGATTTAACTACTGTGAGCTGTTGCAATCACCTTCAGTCCGCCGTTCGCCGTTCCGTCTTGCGCAAATTTAACTTTTCATTCAAAGATATTTTTCTCTGAAACTACTGGGACATTTGAAACAAAATTTTGTCAGAATCGTCTTCGGATGGCCCATTGAAGAATCTTGTTTTTCAGTTTATCTTTTTACCCATAATTTTACATTGTTACTATGGAAAATCACATGTAAATATATTTCTATTAAAGCGCCAGCCTATAGAACACAACTTGTCTACTAGCGTACTTGGGTGGTCATCTGCAAAAAGCTGTTTTTTTCAATACATGCTATACCCATTTTCAACAACCAGGAACCTTAAATGAACATTCGGCCCTCAAGGAAAATTTTCAAAGCTCTTCTATGGTACCTTTCATAAAGTTATTTTTTCCAGGTTTACACAATATTGCAAAATGGCTGCCAACGGGGAACATAGTTTAACATTGGATTCTTCAGAGAATATATTCAAATAGGTTTTATTTTGTAATTTTTTGGGGCGTCATACTGTTTTCAAGATTGCCACAAAATGGGGTTATATTTTAAATTTGAATCCAAAAGAAAAAAAATTCAAACGTCTCTCTAAAAGTTTTATATCGATTGGAACATAATTTCGTCCAAACAGCCCTTATAAGTTTATGTCCGCACCATATCGGAGATGACCAAAAGCGGTTAACATAGTTTAACATAGGGATTATACGGTAAATACATAAAAATCTTCTGAAATCACTGGGCCAATCATATGTACCTGTTTGTAACTCATGAAAGTGACGAGCATTCTTTTGAAAAGGAAATTTATGTGACATCTATTCAAACTCTTGATGAAACAACTTGGCTTAATTAGATTCATTCTTAGTCACACATCACTTGGGAGGTCCTCTGCAAAGTTCGTGAATTTCCTGTTCCTTTCTCAGTCAAGATGGCCACCAGTTAGAACATACTCAACATAGGACACTGATTGATTTAAATTTAAATTTCTTCTTGGAAGCAGCAAGGGTCAAAAGCAACACCCTTTTTAAATCAGTTTTGTTGATATTGTTCATAATAATATATGTCTTCCAATGTGGACAGCCTTTTGCCTCGTTTATTTGCTGTATGATTAACGTCTTTCTCCACTGAAATGTACATAGAATGACAAATACGGATTAAAGTGTAAACCCCCATGAAAACAGAGGGTGACATAAGTTGTTCCGGACGGTTAACCCTGGTTTTTATAGAGCATATGGCATATTGTCTGTTTGTCAATCTAGGAGTCAAAAACCATTGACGTCTCATATCTATCTATGATGTCGCGGTGACGGCCATAACATTTCTTGATGGACGAAAGTAACAACGGCTGAACATATCCATGACTCAGCTGTTTGTGTTGCAATGTCCCTGTTTGAAAAATAAGCTCTTCCGTAACCAATAAGTGTGAAATATAAAGTTTATTTGTCAAGTCCCTTTCTACCTTCTCCCGTTGTTTCCTTACCTTTTCCATCCTACAAACACAAACACACAAGTGAGATAAAACATTAATTCATGGTGTAGTAGAATAACGAAACGCATTTCTGTTCGAATAAACACCACACAATGTATTACTGACCCTGTGTTTTGTGTGTATATGTTGGCAGGTACGACCATTATAAAATTTTTAGATTGGAGGGGAGTCTTGGGCGATTTTGATTAGATAGGAAATTGATTTTAATTTCGTTTTCTAACATTTCTCAATTAATTTATCAAATCAACTGCTTTCAAATTCACATTAGCTATTCTTTATTAGAAAAGTCATATGAAAGATTACAAATCCGTAAATTATAAAAAAAATAAAAGTAAATCTTGAAATTCTCTTAGTTGAGTGAAAGATTAATTTCAGTCATCGATAGTTATTTTTTTTTTCAGAAAGAAAAGTAGGATTAAACGTCAATTTAAGAATTCCATGTACACAGTAAAGTCCAAATTCAATTTCATTTTCAGTGCATTATACACAGTATATTCCAAGATATATGTGATGTTAAATCCATATAACGTTAGATTTATTTTACATTGAATCGAGTGTAAATGAGTGCCTTACTGTATCCAGTAATCTGTCAATAAACTGGCATCAAATTTTAATTTAAATTTAAGGTTAGACTTTCATTTACTTTTTAAACCAGAGAAGTACAATTACTTTACGAATAATATTATTTCAAATGAAATCGATTACTTGTGCTGTATAGAAAATTTAAAGTAAAATCATTGCGCGTTGAAACTACATTGATATCTCGAGAGGACGAAATGCACTAAGAGCCAATCAAAAAGATACAATGCAAGAGCAAAGAATAATGAACTCCGTGCACTGTGTGAAACAAAGTCTTTACAAAACAAAGTTCCTCAGCACTCTAGAAAATCAAACGAATGCTACCTGTTTGACAATTATTGCACTTGCCGACTAAAATTAACCACAGCCGTTCCTGTCAATTCTTAAAACATTTTTTTGTCTTCTTTACGCTAGATCTTCACTAATTATTCAGGTTATTTGTTAAGGCTTACACTAGCAGATATATTATGATCTTGTTTGGCAATTTTGATCTTATCACGATCTTGACAAGCTAAACACAATTTTGTTAAGACTGTGTAAGATATTCAGTCGTATTTCAAGATAATTACTTTCAAGGACCATCAAGACCTGTTCAGTTTATCAAGATCAAACAAGAAAACTGCGTTCAAGGGCGATCAAGATGTGTAAAGTTTGTCTAGATCAAACAAGTTCGGGATCTTGTTTGATCTCAACAAACTTAATTCGTCTTGATCGTTCCTGAACGCAATTAACAAATAGATCTTGTTTAATCTTAATCTATCTTAACACGTCTTGATCGTCTTTGAAATCAGTTATCTTGAAAACCAACTTTAAAATCTCACACTGTCTTAACAAAATTGTGTTAAGCCTGTTAAGATCGTGACAAGATCAAAATGGCCAAACAAAATTAAAACATATCTGCTAGTGTTAGTTTCTCTATGGCCACTTAGAAGACAAAGGCTCAAAGACCGTCCTGTACAATAAATTTTGTTTTATTTTTTGAAATATATCAGTCCATTGTAAAATAAACCAGGTTATGAACTGCAATGTTATCTTTCACTTAGTACTATGAAAAAAGCAATAAGAATTTAATTGCTTGAATTTGAAAAACCATTGTCTTTGGAAAGGAAAGAATGAGACAAAAAGTAATTAAAACATGGTTCAATGAGTTATATTTTTGACATCATCCACTTTACCAAAAAATAAATGGAATCACTAAAGTAACAGAGCAGTAGATACCAAGCGAAATACTTAAACAAGAAAAGACAAGCTAAATAGAAGAAAAAACAAGATAATGTCAACAACAAGAAAGCAAAGATATGAGGCTTTTGATAAACTAATTCAAATTTAAGGCACGGAAAACACCAGGTTCTCATATAATGGTTGGCTGCTAACTGCAAAATTGGTTACATTCCAAAATATAGTTGTCGAATCTAGCATGATGATGCAATAAGTGAATGAAGAGATATGGAGTAAATGCACATGATACAAAGTTTCTATAAATACAGGGTGACGACAAGCAATGTAAAAACGCTTTTATTGTTGTTATTGATCTTGAAATCACCACGAGGCCTTCAACAATGTGTTTTGCTTATACCACATAGTTAGTCGAAGGTATCAATTTACCAGTTTGAGCGGATTTTTTGCCAATTGTCGAACAACGCTGCATCCATGTCGTTTCTGGTCATTAATGCAGGATTGTTAATAAACATAAAATAAACTGCATAAACGCTCTTACAATTACTATCATCCGTTGCCATTATATGTTTTAAATGTCAACTGCACCTCGGCGAAAAATAAATGTTGTTGAACAGTCTTCAAAATGTTAATATTAATATGGAGTAAGTTTTATTTAAATAAAACCTACATTTTTTACTAAAATGTTCAATCTTTTTTTATTTCTCTTATAAAAGTCACATCGAACATTTCACTTCGGAGTAAATGCACATGAGACAGAGTCTGTACAAATATATAGTAAACAACAACCAAAGAAACAACACTTTTATTGTTGTTCTTCATATTGAAGTCAGCATTAGGCCTTCGACAATGAGATTTCCACATACCTAATAGTAAAATTACAAAAAAGGATAACAGCAAACACCTACAATGGCCAGGAACTACAATCACATACCACAATTTACAAGCGAACTGCACCAGAAAAGCAATAATGAAAACAACAGACAAACATAAATAACGTAGGAACTCAGGATAGCCGGGCTGGTACCGGCACTAGCAAAAGCCAGTGGTAGGGTTAAACTGGTTTATGTGTTTCCAAACCTCCCTTTTCTCTATCCCGTTTTTCTATGGTATCATAAACATGCGAGAAAATCCCAATACAGGTAGACTACTAACTCAATGACCACTATCTTGGAACAGAAAAAGCATATGAAACAACGGCAGTAGAATACCGAAGGAACAAAGGGGTGACATTCACAAAAATCGAAGTCCAAAGACAGGGCAAAAACGAGAACACAGAAAACAATGACGTTAGACACAAAAACAATGACGCCAGACAGACACAAAGCACAGAAAAGTAATTTTAAAAGAAGGGTGAAAGTGTGCTCTCCGCTAAACTGCCGGTTAGCTCAAGGAATATTGACTGCTGGTAAACCACTATAGCACAACGGACGAAAAATAAAACTCAATACTCCCCAAAGGGTTTGGTAAAGAGTCTTCATGAATTACAGTAGACATCGGCAGTATCAGTGAGAGGCGAGTATATATATAAAGTCTTCAGGTCACTGGAATCCAAAGCCAATTTAACGGATTTGTTCAGAATATCTCGTCGATATCCACTATTACGTAAAGAATGTAAGTTACGTCCCAGTTTTTTTGGATTATTTATCATTTTTTGACATATTTTTACAACATTTCCATAAATTCAAGGATGAGAAATGCCCTTTGTAATCAGCTGTTTGCGAGTTACGTCATATCTAGAAATGTTTATATCTTCTGTAAAACTTCTTAAAAGTATCTATTAATCTATGTAACCTTGTTGTAAAAGTTTGGATGTGAGAGTCAGGTTACGCTCATTTAAGTCGTCAAGGGTGAAACAAATGCCACTGAATCGTACAGGGTGATACATATACATCCCGTAGGATGGAGCTAGGGGAACGTCGCTGTCAAGAAAAAATAGTAATAGTAAAAATCAAAATCACCCCTTTTATCATAAACTGTATTTTTTATTTTACCAGAGTCAATGGTGATACTTAGATCCAGAAAAGGGCAGTATTTAGAATCATTGTTTTCCTTATTAAGTTTCAGTTGTTGTGGGTAAATGGTGGGTAAATGGTGTCAACATATAAAGTCTGTTTTTGTGCTAATATTACATGATTTAATTTGCCCTCAACAGACTCAGTCAAAATTCCTTAACTATATTCAATAACAGTAACTCCTGCTCTAGAAATTTGAGAGAAATGTAGCATGTAACAAGAGCACAATAAGCTTAATTAAAATTCCATGACATGATGTAACAGAACAAAGTCGTCAAATTGTTAAGAAAACCGAGGTTGACAAGGTAGAACATTTCTTTTTTTTTAAATAAAGAACACAGTTTAATATCAAGACAATAACAAATTTTAACCCCTGGCTGGTGCAGATACCAGCTTATACGGAATGGTTTGAAAATGTGATCCAATATTTATTGAAAATATCATGTAAAAGGTTTTTTATTATTACTAAAAATGGGCTAAGGATGAACCCCTGAAATACTCATTTTGAAAAACCGCAATTTTAGTATTGTTTGTATTGGGCATCTAATTGATGCTTTCATGAAGGTTGTGTTGGACTTGTAAATTAAAAAAAAAATGTTAGTATGATGGTAAAACAATTGTCAACTGCTTTCGTGAAATCCATATAAGATTATGATCAGCTATATCTTGACTGGAATTTTGATTACAAAGATTACGAGACATACCGCTTAAAATTTAGCATTTTCATAAGTTTGATATTAAGTGTACGTCAATTTTAAGAAATAAACGACATTGTTTTTGCAGACTTCAGTTAGTTATTAAATTGAATTTTATAGATATCCACAACATGTTGACAGACAAACAACATATTTTATTGCATAAATACGTTTATATTTACAGAACGTACAATCTAAAGGTTGAACATACAGAAAAGAATGTACATGCAACATACAAAATGCGGTCTGGCCGTTTTGAAGATATGACCATATATATAATATCAGTTGCAAACAACCACACTAATGATAATTGAAAATGATTAGAATCGGCTTGATAGCAATCTGTCCACATATGTTTTTTTTATTAAGTTACCTATGGAAACTTTAAAGAAGGCATGCCTATATTTTACTTTTAATTCTGATTACAAAGGCAATTTCAATCATTTCAAAAAATTGTGGAAGATTCCTAAAGACTTTTGCGACCGAATTTGGTTTAAATGATCATGATGGTTCAGGAGTTTCAGAGAAGATCTTTGAATATATTTGTCATACTTTCTAACATATGAAATTTGTTTCCACGTTGGATAAAGTGTAACTTGAACTGGGAAAAGGACCAGTCGAAACAAGAACTAATTTGTAGTTTAAGAGAAGATTTTGAATGTTTTTACCATAGGGTCCAATTTTAATGTAAATTCACCGAAGGCCATCTGTATAAGAGTTATCCAGAAACCATCTTTATTGCATTGGACCACCTAACAACTAATTTGGCCAAGTTTTTATTGGTCCAAGTTTTGTAAAAATGTAGTTTATAAATAGTTTGATAGCAATGAGAAGGGGACATGTTCGTTTTAACGAATACTCAATTAATAAGTCAATAAATGAGCACACTCATGAGTATAACTGATAATTCAATAATCTTGTCGCCCTTCACATCTAAATGCAAAATATTAGGTCATTAAAAAAAATGTTTGTTTGTCAAGCCCTCCAGTTTCTATATTGATTCGGTCTGGTAGTTTTTTTTATGTTTTTTTCTTTATTATTTTGGAAAACAAATCGAGCAAGTACATGCTTTGTCGATAATCTTCCGGTTTCCAAAGCACTTCTTTCTTCAGAAATGTAGACCTTTTTTCTCGCGGTCTTTTCTTTCAAACTTCAAATTGTCAGGTTTGTTTTCAGTGTGTCCTTGATAAGGACTTGAACACTCAAAAGGTAATCAGATATTTTGATCTGAGAAAGGAGAAGGAAACATAGGTATTCAGAATTATGTTTTGCAGATTTTTAAACGAATCAAAATATAAAAAAAAATTCTAATTGGAAATGTGAAATAACAAGTTTTTGACTTGTAACATTTTAGTGATGCGGGGGAGGCTTCAGAAACAATGTCCTCAGCTGCTTTGCTTGAAATTTTCTTTTCAGCAGCTAATGTAGAAAAATAGGATGTTATCTGGGAAGGTTCCAAGTATTCATGGGGAATGAACTTTTATTACCATCCTCTTGCATAAACTTCATGTTTCTAGATACTGCACTTGAATTCATTTTGTTTCCAGTTCTTTCACCTTCCTCGAATATTTCACTCAAATATTGTTTGACCTATTCGCTAAGACGCACATGTTTTCTGTCCCTTTTCAAACCCCATCCCTCTACGACTTTCGCTGATGATTCCTCTGAAGAAGTATAATCATAGGAAAGTTGTAGCTTAGCAACTCCCTCTGTCAAATTCATGCAGGTGTTATACCATCGTAGTTTTACGTCATCAAATGTTGACATCTTGCATAGTTGGAAGTTGTGTGTACCAACTAAGCATTGGTCATACATGGTAGTTAATGATCCGAAAGCCTCAGAACATCCTATCGGACAAGAGAGTGTACCATCATCTGACACCCTTCTACATGTGTAGGCTCTTTAAGATCCGCATAAATTTTGAGAGATCTGGAAATAAAAATATATTTTCTTTAGACATTTGGAAAGGAGATTTAACATGTGCAAGAAACGTGGCTGCTATTTGATATTTGGAAGAGAAGATAATTCGTCATTTTGAATATTTTAATGAAAAAATAGGGTTTTACCTTGTCAGGGCATGTCCTCTTTAGTTGCTAATTAAAACCTGAAGATGTGCTTGAAGTAATATGGCTGCTGTTTAAAATCCTTAAGGGGGGATAATTCATCAACTTTATTTTATTCCCCACAACAGAAAAGTTAGTGCATTTTATTTTATCCCTGTCTTTCTGTCTGTCTGTAGAGGATACATTATCTGACATGGCTGTTTCTCCTTCAATTTTCATGGTGAGAAGTTTTTATTTGGGAGATTATTTGTACATACAGTCAGACATATACCTTCGGTATTGATTTTAATTTTGGTACAAGATATCAAGCCTTCTTACATATGAAACTTCAATTACAATACTTCTAAATAGATTTGGTATAACAACATCATCAATTATGAATGAAGAACATGATATTTGGCAATGCCAAATACTGCCAATATGAAAAATTGTTTAAATTAGTTATGGTGTAAAGCGTTTAGGAGATGATCAATGTTTTTGCCAAAAAAAAAAAAAACAAAACAAAAGTTAAGACTTAACAACAATACTCTATTTATATCCTTTATGCATTAGTTTGTTCAACGAACGGGTTAATAAGTTTGGAAGGACAATTTTTGAATTTATGCACTTTGTGAATGATATTGCCATAGAAGTTTGGATGTGAATACATTGTTGAACTTAGCACTTTTTTGTCATAGACATAGAGGGTACACGGTAAAAAACATGTATTTTGCGAGGGCGCTACATGCATCTTACAGAAACAAATGTCATTACTAAGAAACCAAACAAAGGAAAGTCGATAAGTATATATATTCTGTTGAAGTAAAAGATCCAGGTGAATCCTGCAAATTGATTCGTTACCTTGGCAGGGGACAGATACCGTATCCCCGTGGTAGCAAGATCTCTGCTTCTAAAAGAAAAGTTGTAGTACTTATATTTGATATAATTATTATTTCGGCTTCACATGGATACCGGTTCATATTCCCTGTCTGTGCCCTATATCTCTTTGCCTGATGGCTCGGGCGATATAAAACAAAGACAGGGAATATGAGCCATATAATTCTTATACCCCTCACCAATTAAATTCTGGTGGTGGTAACCTAAATTTCGACTTGCGTTCCTGTACCTTGTACATTTTTTCCTTGAAAAGCCCTAATAACAGATGATGAGTCAAGAACAATACAAATGCTTTCAATATAAAGTAAATCATTCCCCAATACGATAACTGATCTGCACGACTAGTTTCCTATAATCACAAACAATTCATTCCCTTTGCTATACAAAGCTTGAACTGTAACCAACCCTCCATTTCATATTCCATATGCCTTCAAAACAGTCAGTTTTCCCTCATCTGTGAACTTTACATTTGAAATCTTTGATATTCCTTTGATCAAATCTGTCAGTTTTGATGTTAATTTTGACGCACTGGTGTTCTCTATATGGACTGCTTGTCATCCAGTCACTCTTCGACGACTATCAATGGCCGTCTTCATATCTCCGCCGCATTCTTCCCCTCAGCAACTATTCCGAATTTAGGAGCGCATGTGTACAGTTTTAACATTGCAATATAATTTGCCACTCTCACTCACACTAATATCATATCTTTTAACTGTAATTCCTGAAATAAAGTAGTTTCTTATTACTGTATAGTTATTTAATGTTTATATCATTTGATTCAAGAGATAGATAACAAGCCTCAACCATAAAATAATTTCACCTTCAAAATAGATTTTATTTTCTCTTCTGAATAGCTCATAAATCCACATTAACTACAAATGTGTCAGATGGTTTGCTTTGTCATTAGCTAGAATTCAACTTTTTTGAAATGCCAATGAACTGTTGCTGTAAAGTATAATTGTTGTCATCACTACAGAAGTTTTACAGTCACCATCGTGAGTTTTTTTTTATTATTTTACAGTGAGTTTGTCACAAATGTCCTCTGACACAACACTTTTTTAACTTCTGTATGGTATGTATATGTTATCTTTATCTTGACAGCCATGTATTGGAAATTATTGTCTTTCGCTGCTCATATTTCAGCATGCAGAGTTCTTCCACAAAAGCAATATCCGGTTGATCCAAAGTTATCAAGAGTTTGACCTTGAGTACCAATGTTTTACAAGAAATATCCTTTTAATGTTTTTCACAATAAATAAATCTTAATTAAATAAAGAATGTACATGTATTGTCTTTTTTTTAATTCTGTAAACAAATTATGTTCATCGATACAGAAGCACGCAAACAAGATATTCGAATAAATATGGAAACTAGATTGCAAAAAGTTCAAATCTCTTCAAGATAAATCAACGACCCAGTTTCTATGATTTTTCTGATGTCTTGTTTATTTATTTGTGTAATTATGATTCTGTTTTGAATAAATAATCAGAAACAGCAAATTCAGAAGATGTTTATTTTATCTGTTTGGTTTCGTGTGAAAACTGTAAAAAGGTTATAGCATTTGAAATGTTGGGAAAACGTTTGATATATCCAGGTCAACCTCTGATATATCCGGTAATCTTGATATGGCTTTTGCGGAGAGGCTCTGCAGCCTGACATAACTATATGAAAGGATGATAAGATAAGTTTTACAGGTTAAACATACCTTTCAGGAGCATATGATTAATGTGTTGGAATGCTTTTACCTTTAGCTTTTTGGCCTTTTCTCTTTGTGGTGGTCTTTTTGGTTTATCAATGTGTCTGTTTAGTGACTTTAATTTAGTGTTCACTGTTTATAGTGTTTATCTGCTTTTCAAAATAAACAATGAAGGATATGGAGTAAATGCAAATGAGAAGTCTCTAAGAACACATGGTAGAACCAAGCAATGGAAGGCTTTTTATTTAAGTTTTTCATCTTGATGTCACAATGAAGCCATCAAAGGGAGATTTCACCATATCTAATAGCTTGCTGTTTCACCTTCATACAGTTTATTTGGGAACGTTTACTCTATACACCAAACTGCTGAAAAATAGTAGTTTACATGTTATTTCCAAACATGGTAGGCTAAAGTAACTGCATATTAAAAACCAACCTGTTGCCTCATAAATTAAATGGAATTGTAAATCATAGAGCACTACATTGGTAACAGCCTGCATTATCACTGCGTAAGAAAGAAAAATCAATATCTCATAGCTGTTCTTTAATTGTCGTCAATGTGTGTTGCAACAATACTGCCACAGAGTGAGAGTCGTGTTAAGTCCATTCCAAACAATGAGTATATTTTCAATGCTGAAAAGAAATAGTAGTATATGGATATCCTATCTCTATCATATGTCTCTTGATATCATTAAAAAACATTTTATAATCTTAAATTTTTTACTCAAAATTGATTTCTCATCTCGGCTATAAGGACACATTTGAACTAGAAATAACAGGATGAACTGTGTGCATATCTTACTAAGAATAACCAAACTTGGTATACACAATATGGTGTATCAAATGAAAGATTGTCGTCATTTGAATTAAGAGTATGCAATATAGTCCTAATATATCCCCTAGCCAACTAAGATAGTAACATATCCAGATTCTGACATTTTATTGGTTATTTGTTCTCTATCAAGTTTTAGTTTATGGCTTCCAAATGTTTTGATTTCATATGCACTGAAGACAAGCAATTTGTCAGAGCATCCATATGTAAAAATTGCAGTTACTAACTTAACCTCATCTATGACATGAATTCATTTTTTTCCTTATCAACAACTGTTGTACATAGAAAGAGTCCACGTAAAATTATGTTGATAGGCTTAGAATTTATTATTTCTTTAACTGTTGGTTATCACTCTTGTATATACACACTGTCATCTGCCAATTAATGCCCCTCTGGCCAAACCAATCACTTTGCCTTTCCCGTAAAGACAAAGGGAGAAATGTCTTTGCCCAATCCATAACAAGAAGACATTGCCTATTTGTAAGTTAATAAAGTAAGGTAGTACGACTCAAATCTTGGTTAACAGTGCTCAATGACATTGCTGATCTGTAATCTTTTGCTCCGCATTTTCAACATCACAAACTCAATCACTTGAAGTGTCATCTGGTACATCATCTGTCGATGAAATTGCAAAAATAATTTTTTCTAAAGATAATAAAATGAATAAATATTAAATTGGACTTACATTGCATTTTTGAATTAAAAAATGTTGTCAAAATGTCAGTTATAAATTTGAAGAGGTTTATGAAATAAAAATATATAGAAATTCCCTGTTTTAAGCTTGTCTCATGGTTGCTAAATAAAAATGTTAAAAACATTTCCTTTTTTCACTGACACAGAATCCAGCTCTTTTTCCCTTACTTTAAATTCCAATAAAAAAGAAACTTACGATAACAAAATATAAACAAGATTTGCTTGTGAAAGATCACATTTGCCCAGAGATTATATGGTAAAATATATGAAATACTCAATTTTACCCCTTTTTGACCTCTCTGAGACCTTGATCTTTTACATTTTTTTGCATATTTATGTTCCTCTTGACAAGACCTATACACTTGCCAAGTATTTAAAAAGTCTATTTTACATTGTTCAAAAGTCGATTCTTACAATAAAAACTCACAATTCAAACCCTTTATTCTAAAACAAATGTAACCCCTTTAAAAAATATGAGGTTAAGTAAGTGGGCCTTTTGTTTATTGAAATGGTTTCTGTTGTTAAATGTATCTGTTTAAAAATGCTATAAGAAAACTACCTGACAATAATGCAGCAAAATCTGACTAAAATTAAAAATTTTATATTTTTTCTGTTTGTTTCCCTTTTGGCCTCTTGTTTCTCAAACGGTAAATGCTTCCGCAGTATGTCGACTAACTACAGTTGTGCAACTTTATTAGCAATAACATAAAGCAAATCCTGTCTCAATATGATAAATAATAAGAGTTCTGCACTCAAATATCCGAAAACAGCAAATTTCACTTCTTTTAACCTATTTCACCTTGACCTTCGACCTAACCTTTTTTGTATTCATGTTCCTCTTGACTAAACCTAGTATAAAAGTCTATCTTACATAGTTCAAAAGTTTTAGCCAATGTTAAGGTTTTGGACACACAGAGAGACGTACAGGACAAAAAGAAAATGCCCACCACCAATTATCGCTATGGGCATAGAAAGGACAAAATTGTAAATTGTGATATTTGAGCTGTATTTATATATGTATTTTACTTTATTTGGGACATTTGAAGAATGTGCCAAAATAAACACTTTTGACTATAGCAGACTTTCTTTTTCTATGATTTTCTACAGTGCAAGTCTCCAATTTACCCATAAACAGTTATTTTTTTATTAAAATGCTTCCCCCCACAATTATTTCTTGAACAGCCACACCGAAGTAGATAAATTACAAAAATAAAATGTTCTGAAAAAATACAGTCTGTTAGAAAGTTCATGAACACAATGTATTGCGGTAGATCTATGCAGATGTGTAAATTGTGGGTGTCAATGCCATAGTTTTTATAATTCTTTCAAGTTTAGCTTTTCACCTAAGTATTGATTTGATATTTACAATTTCCTCTGCTTTCAATGTTAGGTTTACTATTAATATACATAGTGTGTTAGTGTGAGAATTTATATTAGGTCGCGCTTGTCATGTAAATTAACTGCATCACTACTCATCGCTGTTGTGACTCATGGTGATATTGTCTCTTTCGGCAAGCTCGGCTTGATACAAACTCTTATCCCAAAAAAACTATGTATGATGTATGTAATTAGTATGTCTTTGTTATTAACTCCGTGTACATTTACCTGCAAAACATTTTGTTTTCATGTACATCAAAAATAAGATATATGTTTTATGTAATCAACTTAAACAAATATGTTTTTCTTATTAGAGAACTCTGTGTTTATTTCTAAATTTCCAATAAATAGTTCATTTTGCTTCTTTTTAGAAAAAAGCCAAACATTAAAAAAGTAAAATTTAATACTGTCACTTTTCTTAAAGACACCGAAATAGCATAGTTACAAGACATTCCGATTCTGGTAAAATTTTTAAGATGAACTGACAATTTCCATGTATTCACCTTTCAAATCTTTCATCAGATTTTTAATATTTAAATGGTTTTTTGAAACAGGTCACACCTATCAAATGCTATGACATGGGTATGATCATCACATAATTCATTACATTTTTCATCAAAATAAGCACTCAATGCATACTGAATGGAATGTGTACAGCATTTGTCTTTTCTTTGTATGTGAGCTCTGAACGTACAATTATTAGAAATAAGTTTAATTATGTTTTCAGTAATGCTCACAAATAAGCAACACTCCTCACCCCATCCACATTCATAAAATTTCATTGCTTCAGTCGTAGTAGTGCCAATTGTTGATCAAAACAACAAAAAGTGCAGCATATGCCCTCGTCTCATCTCTAGTGAGTTCATCCCCCAATGAAGAAGAAAAATCCACAAGGAATGGCAAGTTTAGCTGGTCTTTGGTTTGATCGCTGTAAATTTTGTAATTTTTACAGAAGAAACAGCTTCCTATATCTTACAGAGATATTTTTCACTTGTGAGAGAAATTTTTCTTTTACCCCTACTCAGGAAAAGACGAGATTTCTCACACTCATAGAAAAAATCCCTTATCTTTTATAAGGACTTACATATGAAACTATTATACTGAAATTTCAATCTACCAGTAATCAGTGTTTTAACAAATCATAATTATAAATGTAATTGTAACGTTCATTTTCATAAATAGGAAACGACAGTTCCGTTTGCCCATTAATCCGCTTCGTAAAAATATAGCACAGCAAAGAAAGACATTATTAACATGGATTCACGCAGTTTTTAACGTACAAAATTGGAATTATAAGTATTTTCAGGGAAAAAATATATGTATGATTTCTGTCACTTCATTCACAAACTCCTCAGATTGCTAGTGAGCTGCCGGAGTTTATACATAGATAATCTCCTAAAAATGAGTGCTTAATCTTAATATAATAAAAATGTTATGGTGGCAAAGGCAGGAATTAAAAGCTTATTCAAGTAACCAAAATATGCAATTTGTATTTAAAAATTTACAATTCCTTCTTTGTTTGGTTTTCTTATTAAAAATGTCCCATTCTCTTGTCTTGTGAATGTCTTTCTGAGACAGTCCTTACCTAAAATCTGTCTTAAGATAACATCTTAGAGATGTAAGACTCATTTTTAACTCATTGACTAAGCTGATCTTTTCTTTCTGCAAGATACATGGCTGTATGTTTTCCAGCGCAGAAAACAAGGACTCAAAGGCTGCCCAATCATCAGCTGCTATGTTATCTAAAACTTTCAAATTGGTTTGTTTTGAAGCTGGGCATGCACTCAAAAATCTAAATAGAGGAGCTCTCGATAGAGGATAAAAATCTGCTTCCTGACAATATGACTGGTAAAAATTCATAACTGCAGAATGACAAGCTGTCCTGACAATCTGTGGTATTGCGACAATTTCACCACTTGACAACAACTATGAAGACATCATACAATATTTCTGCTAATATATTTTTGCTTACCTCAACATGACATAATGTGGGAAATCTTTAAAAAAAAGTACTTTATAAATAATAGTCTTTAGTTTGACATTTCCTGTGATCGAAATTGCACAATCAAGGGAAGCATGGTAACAACAAGACCACCGAGTAGGTTTAGATATTGTATTTATCCAATAAAATGAATCAACTACCATATACATATAGAACAAAGGACATTTTGTTCTTGATATGGACTTTATTACCACCAGTATCAAGTGAGCCCTTCACGGCAAGCTTGGTGCGTTACACCGTGATCAAGTCTCTATCAAAAACCCAAATTTCCTACATTTCTTTTTATTTTTCATTGGTAGTTCACAAACTGATAAATTGAAATCTATGATAACACTGCAAATTTTATTTTAGCGGCGTTAATCTATTATTTATTGCATTAATTTATATGCATAGTTCCTTCAACGTATTACTCGTTTGAACACCTCAAGTAGTACATAACATGACGTCAGCATATCAACTCGAGTGTGGAGCCTTCACAGTGACCTGATAATTTTGTGATAATTTTCAGTTCGGTGATACTGAGAATATCAGTATCTGTAGGTCAAAGGAAACTCATATAAATTACCAATAAGTTTAGGATTCTTATCCAATTCAATAAAAAAACATGTATCACTTTGCATGTGTTTTAAACAATTGTGAGCAATTTATTAATCTAATTTCTTTTAGTATTATTCCAGTATTGTAAGTACATAAGAATTCAGTAATCAGGTGCATCCCAATTTAAAAGTTTAAAACTTGTTTCATGACATTATGTAAGGAATTCCAAAAAATGCAAGTTATTTCTAAGAGTTGTAATGTTGACGTAATTGTAGTACATGCGAAAGAGTATTTCTATAACATTTATGATATCTAATCCAAAACTTACATAAAGTCTTTTGGATTTTATTCAATTTGAAATAAAAATCTGCCGAATTTTTACCTCATTACTTTCCTTCACAATAACCGCAATTTTTCAATCCATATACTAATTTTGCAACTGACCATTTTTCTGACTAGTGTTCATTATCCCTACCAGATGTATAGTAGTGAAAAATTTACAAACCTGGTGAAAGGCAGGATTAAAAAAAGACATTTAATGCATGCTCCAATTTTTCCTTGTTCATTCTACAAACTTCTCTTTTTCTGGAAGTGGTACACCTGAAACATTTAAAATGTGTAGTAGTACCAGAGGCTCACATGTGAGCCTTTATCGCTTTCCTGGTGGCTATTGGTAAAATAAGATTTTCAAAATATTTCTGTTTACAATCATCTGACCTTGACGTAAAACATTACCAGCCACGATGCCCAATGCAACTCTCTTTTGCCGTGATACTATGCTAGCAAATATCAAATGTCTATGTCAATCATTCCTTTGAACTGTTACAAAATAGTAATTCATGAAAACTGTCGTTTGGTTCTTTCTATGTTAAAAGTCAGGCTAAAAGGAAATTGACGAGCTACATTTACAATTAGCACATTATACACAATATATCAAGCATGCTTAAGCTGCATACGTATTTTCAAACCATTCTGGTGTACCTACCAAAGTTTTATTTATGAAAATTTTAGACATGCGATAATTGGACAAAGAATTCAATATCAAATTCAACTTATAAATCAAGCAAAAGTTTCAGGAAAATTGAACTATAACAGTTGAAATGCTGGCCTATTTTTAAAGACACATTACAACAATACTTGACATGACCATAGAATAAATAATATCTGAGAAATTAACTTGGAAATAGATCTTAACTAACTTTAATGTTGACGGGCCATTGGACTCTAAAAAATACTGTGAAAGTACAATTGTTCGTGAGGTTCCAATTTTCGTGGATTTCGTGGTTCACTGAAACCACGAAATTAAGTTCCCAACGAAATCTTTCTCCCATATGTTTTACTGTATAAAATTCGAAACCACGAATTTAAGTACCAACGAAATAGTGTTATTTATGAAAACCACGAAAATTTATGTCCACGAATAAAAGTCCTTCCACAGTATGTGGTAAATCCTCTTTGTTCTGTTGACTTTCTGGCCAAAATTACCCTTTCCATCCTCTTTAGCATGTGTTTAACTTTATCAATGGCAGGGATCAAATCTTTCAACACTTCTTTAGTATAGTCTTTGGCTATCATTGACAAAAAATCGGTTTTGACATTATTGTTACTGGATTCCTTGTAAAGTTGCACGACCAAACCACCAATTTTACAGGGTTTTGACTTCTGCTGCTGCAAAAAAAATAATAATAAATTTATCTATTCTTTAGAAAAAAATCAAAATTATACATCAAATAGATCGAAGTAATAAAACACCAACTTAGATCACAAATTAAAGACAGTTTTTTTTATTTTTTTGGAGCACAAGTCCAAATTACCACGAATGGTGAAAGTAATTTTATTTTTATAGGCATTTTTCACAGATTTTTTGATCACAAAACCCATTAAAATTGATACCCTAATAATAGCTGTTTTTGTATTGATAAAACACTGATTATTCTCGTTTTTGGGATACAACAGTTCCCCTTTCTACCGATCTGGTGGTAAGAAAAGAACTTGTGGTTATAAATATGAACAAAAATAAACATCGTTGAAAATATAAGATTCATAATTCTAAGGCAATCCTGGTCAGAGAAATACTGAAAACTTGACATTGAGTGTCTGATATTTCTAGATCTTGAACTTTCACAGGTTTTAAATTCGTATAATCTTATGAACCACAAATCAAAACCCATGAACCAATGAAATTGCCTACGAACCATGAATGCAAGTTCTTTCATTGTATGAGTCTTTAATACTAGTATTAAATTAGTATGAAAAGTTGAAAACATTTTCTTTTAATCTTCTTGGTCTTATTTTAATGTAGTGGCTAACTCGGAAGACTGAATTTTTGTAATTGTATAATCATTTATTATTTGTGATCATTTACATGTTTGTTACTACTGGGCCAATGCCACTGCTTGTGGTCTTTAACCAATGGTATTTATCAACCCAGTAATCAGTACTTCTATGCTGACCTGTAAATTGATTGTCTTGAAAAACTTGCAATGTCAATTTTTTTTTTTAAAAATGCTTAATGCAAAGGAGTATCTTAATTTGCATATTTCTGTCCTTTCT
>MJUU01061448.1:99781-112515 GCA_002080025.1 Modiolus philippinarum
CTTGAAAAACTTGCAATGTCATTTTTTTTTTTAAAAATGCTTAATGCAAAGGAGTATCTTAATTTGCATATTTCTGTCCTTTCTTTTTTACTAATTTGTTCTCGGTCAGATTTTAAAAAAGTTTTTTATTTATTGTCTTCCAAATGTTTTGGTGTGATCTGCATTGTGTAAACATAAGTTTTTAAATTAGCCAAATGCAGAAACTAAATTTACAGTAACTTTGTTATCCATACCATCTCTTGATCAATGAGTTTCCAAACTTTGTTAGCTTGGTTTGGTGCTAAAATGTCAAAGGTTTCTTCAACTGCAGTAGTTGCTTTTCTACTTAGTGATCTTAATGTTCTCGGGCTTAACCGTTTACATCTTTTCTAATCTTGTATTTTAAAAAGAACTGATCTTACCATCACAATTTTTTTGTAGAGCATCTAATTTGTTCTTACTATGAATATCATTTTCCAAGCTTCATGATGAAATCTGTGATGATGGAATGGAAGCCTAAAACTAAAACTTTCAAACTTAATTCAAGAAATAATGTTTCCATTTAGCTACTACTTTTATACTATTAGTAATTTGTTTTGCGAGTATGGAGCTCTCTGTTTGAATTGCATCGAGTGCTACAGCCCAACACGCAATACGAACTGAGAAATTTTTCTGAGAAAAACAAATTACTTATAGAATTGTTATTGCCAATTCTGTTATTCATATATGCAAAATGTATGTTTCTTTTTTCACTGAAATATTTTTTTTTTTGGTTAAATACTAATTTTGAATAAATATGGCACTTCCTTCTAGGGATTAGTTTTGTCACGTTACGTAACAAGATAAAATATAAGTACTCTGTTGCAAACGTTCCTTAGAGATTTAAGATAGTATGTTCATATCAGCATAGTGCAGTGATAATAGAATTATTGTCGCTCGGGAACAATCGAAAAGGTCGATTATAATGCCAACGTGGAAAATTGAACAGAAAAAGTTTAAATACAACACATTCATGGTCATTTGTTTTAGTGTGCAGAAAAAATATATACTTACTTACTGTAAGTATGTGTGATTTAGGCTGTGAATTACATGTTGTATCATTATTTTCTGTTTCTTGATGACTATAGAATCTGTGATTAAACAGAAATTCCGAGTATAATGATAATTCCTACAATAATAATAAATTGAAATTCAAAATATTTTCTAATGCAACATTTATGTGACAGATTATTAGATTGGTCAACACTGAGTGTAAATTACACTATGACCACGCCTGGGACAAAATGGATTCCCTTCTAGTCTGGTGCTTTCGCCACCTTTAAATACTTCAAATACAAATAATACACGAAATTGTCTGATTGCAATAGAATCGCAATTACAGTACATTATATCTGGAGTCAATCTTGATTTGACGGTTAAAAAATATCCAGTTACAGGCTCTGCTTTTTGTCACCTGTAAACTGCATTTGACTGTCAAATATATTGTTGATGCCTGCAAGCATTCAAATAATGCAAATGCTTATTATCAACCTGCAAACTTGTTGATAATCAGCTTTTCATTTGTCAATATGTCAAGTGTTAACCTTTGTCAAGGCCAATTTTCTTTCAGATGAATGTGCTTTTATGAAAGCTGATACAGATACAACGTATGCTATTTGACTAAGGGAAACAAGTCATATAAATATAGTTTTTTGTACTTACAAAAAGTTGCAGTGCCTCACACACCTCATTTTCATTCAACTACTTTTCTGTTAATCCTGAGCTGTTTTCAAGTGTTGTCCCTTCTTAGATTAAATCTGTTTACAATATAAAAAAAATCTGAACCTAGTGTACATATACCTTATAAGAAGCCATTAAGTTAATAGGTTGAGTGACTGCAGCATGTGAGAAAAATCAGAAACAAGTGAATGTTTGATAATTTCATAATTACATCATCTGATACGCAAATAGTTGTATATAAGCATACTAGCTATTTTTTCAACTAATTTAATAATTTTCTGTGACATTTCAGGATATATTGTGCGGAAACTTAACAAATATCAAATTTGTTTTTTTTTTGTTTTTTTTTTTCAGAATTTGTGACCTTGACGTTTGATGCATAAACCAAAAAATCATTAGAGTGTTCCTCGTTTTCATTGCTACTGACGGACAGACGAACGAATGAACAGACGGACGGACAAACAAGGGTAAAAACAATATGATGTTCTCCCGACTTTCCGTCGAAGGCCATAAAAATGTCGAATTTTCGTTCTATTTCTAACATTTGTGACCTTGAACTTTGTCGCAAAAAGATCAAAATCGATGAGATTCCTTCTATTATCATAGGGCATGTCTTTGCGAAGTTCCATTTCGATGTGACATGTGGTTCTAGAAATATTGTGCGGTAAGAAATAAAGATAATGATTTTGTTCTATTTTTAGAAGTTGTTACCTTAACCTTTATCCCGGAAAACTCAAAATCGATAGGGTTCCACATCTGGTCATTAGTGATTTCTGTGCCAAGTTTCATTCAGATGTGAATTGTGGTTCTGGAGAAATTGTGCGGAAATAGATAAAATGTCAATTGTTATTCTATTTTGAGAAGTTGTGACCTTTACATCTGGTGCACAAACCTCAAAATCGATTGGTTTCTCGTGTCCATGTTTGTTCAAAGATTTATTTAGATATGCAAGTGGTTCTTAATATACGTGAAAAACAAAATGCATGGGCAAAAGAATACCGAAGCAAGAACGAGGAAAGGGGAAATTCTAAAATCATATCCCAAATCACGGCAATTCACAGCAACACGAATTGAGACAGTAAAAATGAAGGCCCAGATGCACAGACACCATTCATCAAATTATAAGTTGAGTTCGACTTGGTTTCAACTCAGCAAAAAATTTGGGCAGGCGTTCTCCTTACAAATGATACATATTTTAGATAGCTGAACTAAAACGAAGTCCACTTTCAGAATAACCTTTGACAGGGGTTTCAAATTAAAGATTATTGCCAATTTTCCACAATTTTTCTTCCTTTAAATGTGAAAAGGGATACATCTATACGCCCGTAAGATCAACCCCTATCTCTTCCATGGTTTCAACATCCTTAAAGTTTTGAAACAGGGAAACTGACCTTGGACATGCGGGGATTGAATATTCTGAATTATTTTTTTTAGTTTATAGCAGGATCAGCTCACAAGATTATTGAAAAGGTATTATGCACTTACTATATTAGGAAAAGACTCGATCTGACATGTTATCTTCTTTCTGCAAAATTCACATCAAGCTGAAATTAAGAAATAAAGAAGTATATGTGTTTCCAGGATTAACCTCTCATCAGCAGCATTAGAACCAAACAATAATTTGAAATCCAAAATCCAAAAGAGGTTCAAAAAATATTCATTACTCATAAGAAACTGTGGACACAGGACATTTCTAACACACCCCTTGTAGTACTTTACTTTGAACATTAATCTACTGCAGCAGTAAAAATAATAAAATATTAATTTCTTAACTGTTCTCAGTTGTGATAAAAAAAATGGTGTGATCATTCATGCATAACTGAGGGATCAGGGCCACTATCTGGTGTAAATCAGTATTTATTCTTCAAGATGCATCTGCATGTCATATATCAAGTGACTGTAGCACCCGTTAATCTAATTACTTTCTAAAAATCAAGGTATTGTTCATGCATGAGTATAGGGTCTCCTCCCAATCTGGGCATTACATTGGTATGTATTCCCAAACACCCAACATGCTACCTGTAAAATATCAAGCAGCTAAGACTACTGATATAGGCTGAACTAACTGTTTGCAAAATCTTAGGGGGGTTACTATTACAGGTCGTACAAACTGCTAGCTAAAAAACTTAATAATGATCATCCATACTTAACTAAGGTGCCAGGGCTACCATTTGGGTGTGGAATCCGTATGTACTCCTTAACAAGCAAATGCATGTCAAATATCAAGTGGACATGAATGTACAGTCTGTACAAACTTGCTGCTGTCTTAAAATTTTAAGTGATTGTTCATACTAGATTAAGATGCCATGACCGCCATCTTGGTTTAATTTGGTTATATACATACCCCTCAAGACATAACATCATGTCAGATACTACTGGTACAGGCTATATAAACTGCTTGTTTGACTTAGGGACCAGGGCCAAAAACTAGGTCAAGATTTGAGTTGTACCTATAAAAATGCAACTGTACTTGAAATATTATGGACCTACATCATAGATAAGCTTGTTATATTTTAATTCCCAATAGTTTCCAATTGTATCCCTAAGTCTGTATACCTAGGAATACAATTGGAAACCAAAAGCTACTCATCCAAAGATTTGTTTCGGCATTGTTTGATTTGAATTATATTTGTTTTTCTTCGTCAGTTACTTTGTCTGTCTGTTTGTGCTCCTTAAATTTCCATGTATTCCACATTTCCCATTTCAGCGGTTTATTTGTTATTTATTTGAACATTCATAAAATCATCTAAGAACATGTTTACTTATCTAATGTACAGACAATGTGAAACTTTTTTCGTTTTTTATCTATCAAGTTCAGAAGTGAATCAGCAAATATCCAGTATAACATTTTCATATCTCAATTCTGTTTTATTAATGTTACATTTTATGTAAGCTTAAAATCTGAATTGTCATATTTCAATTTCCGTGTTATAAAAGTATATTTATTTTGATAGGGGCGTAAATTATTAAGTTTTAATCCCTTCATTTCATAGTTTTTCAATACTCGAAATTAAACATGCAAACAGGGGATTCACATTATTTAATTTGGCTGATGGAATGAACACACCCATCTTAATATAATCATCATTAACATTGTTTTCATCAAGTTTGACATTTTTGGAAACAAAGATCACAACTATGTAGCTTCTTACTTAGGTTTGAAAACATTTATTTATGCAACACAATGTATACATTATAATCAAGTATTAAACATGCTTATGAAACTATATCAAATTAAATCCTGGTACATGTATACATAATATTTTCTGTTATTGTGATATTTGCAAGACTGAAGTTGTAAACGATAGATGTTATACCCATAGCTATGTAATGATACATTGAATTGGCTGGTGGAAATACGCGTGCTCTCTAGTCATATATACAAGTAAACAAATATTGTTTACTTTTTGGTATCAAAATGCTTCCATACTGAATGAACATTTTTTCGTCACTCCTGGCAGCGAAAACTGTCGAAATCAATTGATGACAAATATGCTTTACAAAGATATCAGAATTTGGGTGATCCAATTCGAAACTAGTGACAATATAATACAAAAACAGACTTATGTTTGGGTTGATATACTGGGAAGTTTTTTTTACAACAATGCATATTTACATTTGTAGGTAACCATTAATAACTACAAATGGTATTACTTACATATTTATAAATAAACATAAGCTATACAATGATCAATCACAATTTCCTTCAATATTTTTGTAATAATATGTTTTTATAAATGTCGTTTGATTATAACAGAAAATGGTTATGTATAAGTATGTCACATACTTAAACAATTTCCACATCGATGATTTTTGGTATAGATTATATCATATATTGTAAATAAATAATTTAATTTAAACTTTATTTTGATTTTCTACTAATTTTAACTGTTTTCTTACAAAAACCCCTTAAACATAGGAACAGAAAAATTCTGCTACACAATTTGTGTCATCAAGTAATAGTTCAGATTATATTTCTACGTTAAATATGAAATTACTGATCAATTAAATTTAGAAAAAAAAATACAGTTCTCATTTCCATACCAAAAAATAATATATTAATTCAAATATTTTGGTAGAAAGTTCTACAAAATAATATCTTGTAAAATTTTAAATCTCAGACAGAAATCTTGGATTTTGAAGAAAAATTTAGTGTCATTGTGTCTCAAAAGATATATGCTATACGAATATTATATGCATCTCTAAAAAACAGTGCCCCTAACACTTTAATTCCTAAAGGGATAGCTTCTAATGAATTTCCATCTTCTACAAAGACGGATGTGCTATATTTACAAAGATTCAAAGAAAAACATTGCTTAATGTCAACAAAGAAATTAAACAACACAACAATTATCAAAATTTAATAGTTTCAACCGGGTTGTCGTGTTTTAGAATTTTTGATTTTAAAATTTATGATTTCTTCTAGTTTCCCGCAGTATTCGTTGATAATGTGTTCCTTCAAATATTACAAATATTGCAAAATTATATATATATATAGGTGTATTCTTAAATGTATCATCGTCGTCCCAAAATATCTTAATAGCACATGATTGAGGAGGGTTTTCATTATAAAAAAAGAAGGTGACAGTTTAGTTTTTAAACATTTCATTGCAACTTATTTCTTAACTTAATTGATGAAAAACGAGCAGTAAGATACCGTTGTTTATGGTCTTCTTGATAAATCACAAGTGGTGCTCCAAACAAACAACGAATATCCAGTATATAACTTTCATATTTTACTTGACATTATTAGCGTCTGTGGAAACATTGTTACATACAGTTTAACATCATGAATATATTTAATTAGAATCATGAACCACAAAATGTGATCATTTGTTGTATAAGAGAGTTTGCTGAAGAATTGAAACAAAGCTGTAATACAACTTATTTGTACATGTTTGCAATGTCGGCCCTGTATCTGTGATTGTTTTAAGTAGTAAGTTTTGGAACATTTTGCTCTTCAGAGTTCAAGTCTTAATTCATATTAATGTCTTTCAATATATTTCATTATCTTTTCCCTTTTTTTCACATAGCTGATCGAATTATATTATTCTTATTTTTATTATATATGTATAAATGTAACAGCGGGCAAAAGTTGGTGAATCAGAGAGTTTTTAATTGACAGACTGGGGCGTTTTCTGCTAGAGAATTGAAGCAAAGCATAAAATACAACTGATCTTCAATCGTTTGTAATGATGGCGCAATAGCCGTCATAGTGTGGAGGGTAGTTTTGTATCATTTGGTTAATGATGGTATATATTGATATTCTTTTTTATATTTCTTTTTTTTCAAATACCCGGCCAAATTACATGATTCTCATTTTACTTAAAAATTTTCTTCATATGTCTACAATATCTATAAGATGTTAAGTTAGTCCTCAAAGTATACCGACTGCATAGCCTTCTGCTTTATAAATGAAACAGAACTTTGAATACAAATTATTTCTACATGTTTGTAATGTTGATGTTATAACGATGGTGGTATAGTAGGTAAAAATATTTGGTCAGTCTTGGAACATTTTGCTTTTGTTTGATGCAAGTTCAAATGTATGTTTATTATTATATTTTTCACGTATCTAATTAAACTACATGATTTTTATTTTACTAAAACTGTCATTTATATTCTTACTCTTTATAATAGCTTACATATACGGTTGTCGGAATGAATCCGCAATTGAATACCGAAATTGGAAATTCTAAAACGTTAAATCAAAATAATATATCACTTCACGTTGAAGAACTCTGAGATGAATAGTCCGATTTGTGAAAAAATAAAGGTCATCACCATAACATTATTTAAAGATATGACGTGTCAGTATCCCAAATGAAAGCAAACATTTTCATCTAGATTCACGTCTTCACGGATTTGACAACCGATTTTGACATTTTCCTAGATTGACTCACTCACAGTGTGACGGCTGCTGTTAACAGAGCAGGACATGGGCATGCTTACCCTTCTGAGGCACCTGGTATCACTCTCAGTTTCACTGGAGCTCACACTGTTAATGCCTTTGTTTTGAATGTTGTGATTTCTATTTCTGTGCTTCGTATCTGTCTAACATCATTGTTTTATGTCTAGCGTCATAGTTTTCTGTGTTCTTTGTCTTTGAACTTCGAATTTTGTAAATTTCACTTCATTGTTCTTTCGGTATTCTACAACCATTATTTTTTTTAATATGGCAATTCATGATGACTGTAAAAAGTCTGTTTTGATTATATTGCAACTGTAATAATTGAACATAACCTAGGTGTATCGAAACAAAAGTAGAAAATGGAGACAAGATATTGCTTTCAACAACATAAATAAGCAAACGTTTGTGTTATACTTCCGTTTATTGTGAGGCCAAAGCTCTTCAGCTTACCTGGATTTAACTACTGTGAGCTGTTACAATCACTTTCAGTCCGCCGTTCGCCGTTCTGTCTTGCACAAATTTAACTTTTCAGTCAAAGATATTTTTCTCTGAAACTACTGAGACATTTGAAACAAAATTTTGTCAGAATCGTCTTCGGATGGCCCATTAAAGAATCTTGTTTTTCAGGTTATCTTTGTACCCATAGTTTTACGTTGTTTCTATGGAAAACCACTTGTAAATATCTTTCTTTTAAAGTCCCAGCCAATTAGAACAAAACTTGTCTTCTAGCGTACTTGGGTGGTTATCTGCAAAAAACTGTTTTTTTTAAGTACATGATATACCCATTTTCAACAATCACGAACCTTAGTTGAACATTCGGCCATAAAGGAAAATTTTCAAAGCTCTTCCATTGTACCCTTCATAAAGTTATTTTTTCCAGGTTTACACAATATTGCAAAATGGCTGCCAACGGGGAACAGAGTTAAACATTGGATCCCTTGGAGAAAATATTCAAACGTTTCTCTAAAAGTATTATATCGATAGGAACATACTTTAGTCCAAACAACCCTTATAAGTTTGTGTCCGGATTTGCCGCAACTTATCGGAGATGACCACAAGCAGTTAACATAGTTTAACATAGGGACCCTACGGTAAATACATGACAAATCTTCTGAAATCACTGAGCCAATCGGATTTACCTGTTTGTACCTCATCAAGGTGACGAACATTCTTTTAAAAAGGAAATTTATGTGACATCTATTCAAACTCTTGATGTAACAATTTGGTTTAATTAGATTCATTCTTTGTCACACAAAACTTGGGAGGTCCTCTGCAAAGTTCCTGAATTTCATGTTACTTTCTCAGTCAAGATGGCCACCAGTTAGAACATACTCAACATAGGACACTGATTGATTTAAATTTTAATTTCTTCTTGGAAGCAGCAAGGGCCAAAAGCAACACCCTTTTTAAAACAGTTTTGTTGATATTGTTCATAATAATATATGTCTTCCAATGTAGACAGACTTTTGCCTCTTTTATTTGCTGTATGATTAACGTCTTTCTCCACTGAAATGTACATAAAATGTCAAATACGGATTAAAGTGTAAACCCCCATGAAAACAGAGGGTGGCATAAGTTGTTCCGGACGGTTAACCTTGACCAGGTTTTATAGAGCATATGGCACATTGTCTGTTTGTCAATCTAGGAGTCAAAAACACTGACGTCTCATATCTATCTATGATGTCGCGGTGACGGCCATAACATTTCTTGATTGACGAAAGTAACAACGGCTGAACATATCTATGACTGGGCTGTTTGTGTGAAAATGTAAAATAAGCTCTTCCGTAACCAATAAGTGTGAAATATAAAGTTTATTTGTCTAGTCCCTTTCTCCCTTCTCCCGTTATTTCCTTACCTTTTCCATCTTACAAACACAAAAACACAAGTGAGGTAAACATTAATTCATGGTGTAGTAGAATATCGAAACGCATTTCTGTTCGAATAAACACCACAAAATGTATTACTGACCCTGTGTTTTGTGTGTATATGTTGGCAGGTACGACCATTATATATATTTTTTAGATGGGAGGGGAGTCTTGGGCGATTTTGATTGGATAAGAAATTGATTTTAATGTCGTTTTCTAACATTTCTCAATTAATTTATCAAATCAACTGCTTTCAAATTCACATTAGCTATTCTTTATTAGAAAAGTCATATGAAAGATTACAAATACGTAAATTATAAAAAAAAACTGTGTAAATCTTGAAATTCTCTCAGTTGAGTGAAAATTTAATTTCAGTTATCGATAGTTCAAACGTTTTTTTAGAAAGAAAAGTAGGATTAAACGTCAATTTTAGAATTTCATGTACACAGTAAAGTCCAAATTCAATTTCATTTTCAGTGCATTATACACAGTATATTCAAAGATTAATGTGATGTTAAATCCATATAACGTTAGATTTATTTTACATTAAATCCAGTGTAAATGTGTGAATTACTGTATACAGTAATCTGTCAATAAACTGGCATCAAATTTAAATTTAAATTTAAGATTAGACTTTCATTTACTTTTTAAACCCGGAAAAGTACAATTACTTTACGAATAATATTATTTTAAATGAAATCGATTATTTGTGCTGTATAGAAAATTTAAAGTAAAATCATTGCGCGTTGAAACTACATTGATATCTTTAGAGGACGAAATGCACTAAGAGCCAACCAAAACATACAATTCAAGAGCAAAGAATGATGATTTCCGTGCACTGTGTGAAACAAAGTCTTTACAAAACAAAGTTCCTCAGCACTCTAGAAAATCAAACGAATGCTACCTGTTTTACAAACAATTATTGCACTTGCCGACTAAAATTAACCACAGCCGTTCCTGTCAATTTTTAAAACATGTTTTTCTGTTGCTTACGCTAGATCTTCATTAATTATTCAGGTTATTTGTTAAGGCTTACACTAGCAGATATATTATGATCTTGTTTTGCCATTTTGATCTTATAACGATCTTGACAAGCTAAACACAATTTTGTTAAGACTGTGTAAGATATTTAGTCGTATTTCAAGATAATTACTTTCAAAGACCATGAAGACCAGTTCTGTTTATCAAGATAAAACAAAAAAAAACTGCGTTCAATGGCGATCAAGATGTGTAAAGTTTGTCTAGATCAAACAAGATCAAGTCCGGATCTTGTTTGATCTTAACAACCTTAATTCGTCTTCATCGTTCCTGAATGCAATTAACAAGTAGATCTTGTTTAATCTTAATCTATCTTAACACGTCTTGATCGTCTTTGAAATCAGTTATCTTGAAAACCAACTTTAAAATCTCACACTGTCTTAACAAAATTGTGTCAAGCCTGTCAAGATCGTGACAAGATCAAAATGGCCAAACAAGATCTAAACTTAACTGCTAGTGTTAGTTTCTCTATGGCCACTTAGATGACAAAGGCTCAAAGTCTGTCCTGTACAATAAATTTTGTTTTATTTTTTTTGAAAGATATCAGTCCATTGTAAAATAACCCCCGTTATGAACTGTAATGCTATCTTTCACTTAATACTGTTAAAAAAGCAATAACAATTTAATTGCTCGAATATCAAAAACCATTGTCTTTGGAAAGGAAAGAATGAGACAATGAGTAATTAAAACATGGTTCAATGAGTTATATTTTTGACATCATCCACTTTACCAAAAAATAAATCGAATCACTAAAGTAACAGAACAGTAGATAACAAGCGAAATACTAAAAGAAGAAAAGACAAGCTAAATAGAAAAAAACAAGATAATGTCAACAACAAGAAAGCAAAGATATGAGGCTTTTGATAAACTAATTCAAATTTAAGGCATGGAAAACACCAGGTTCTCATACAATGGTTGGCTGCTAACTGCAAAATTGTTTACATTCCAAAATATAGTTGTCGAATCTAGCATGATGACGCAATAAGTGAATGAAGAGATATGGAGTAAATGCACATGATACAAAGTTTCTATAAATACATGGTGACGAAAAGCAATGGAAAACGCTTGTATTGTTGTTCTTGATCTTGAAATCACCACGAGGCCTTCCACAATGACATTTGCTTACACCACATAGTTAGTCGAAGATATCACCTAACCAGTTTGAGCGGATTCTTTGCCAGTTGTCGAACAACGCTGCATCCATGTCGTTTCTGGTCATTAATGCGGGATTGTTAATAAACATAAAATAAATTGCAAAAACGCTCTTACAATTACTATCATCCGTTGTCATTATACGTTTTCAATGTCAACTGCACCTCGGCGAAAAATAAATGTTGTTGAACAGTCTTCAAAATGTTAATATTAATATGGAGTAAGTTTTATTTAAATAAAACCTACATTTTTTACTAAAATGTTCGATTTTTTTATTTCTATTTTTCTTATAAAAGCCACATCGAACATTTCATTTCGGAGTAAATGCACATGAGACATAATTTCTACAAAAACATGGTAAACAACAAGCAAAGAAACAACACTTTTATTGTTGTTCTTCATATTGAAGTCACCATTAGGCCTTCGACAATGAGCTTTGCACATACCTCATAGTAAAATAACAAAAACAGGATAACAGCAAACACCTACAATGGCAAGGAACTACAATCACATGCCACAATTTACAAGCGAACTGTACCAGAAAAGCAATAATGAAAACAAGAGACAAACATAAATAACGATAGGAACTCAGGATAGCCGGACTGGTACCGGCACTAGCAAAAGCCAATGGTAGGGTTAAACCGGTTTATGTGTTTCCGAACCTCCCATTTCTCTATCCCGTTTCCCTATGGTATCATAAACATGCGAGAAAAACCCAATACAGGTAGACTACTAACATAATGACCACTATCTTTGAACAGAAAAAGCATATGAAAAAACGTAATTTTCAAAGAAGGGTGAGAGTATGCTCTCCGCTAAACTATCGGTTAGCTCAATGAATTTTGATTGCTTTCAAAACACTGTCACACTACGGACGAAAATTAAAACTCAAAACTCTCCGAATAGTTTGGTAAAGAGTCTTCATGAATTTCAGTAGACATCGGCAGTATCAGTGAGAGGCGAGTTTATATGTAAAGTCTTCAGGTCACTGGAATGCAAAGCCAATTTAACGGATTTGTTCAGAATATCTCGTCGATATCCACTATTACGTAAAGAATGTAAGTTACGTC
>MJUU01061448.1:123486-147960 GCA_002080025.1 Modiolus philippinarum
TTTTTTTCAGTTCTTCCTTTATTTTTTGTCTTTCTTCCAAACTCGCTATAACATCATTTTCTTCTAAACAATTGTAAAAACTATTTCTATCTTTTGTGTAGAACATGCATAACCATTTTGTTTGTTCTCTTAAATCTTTTAGCACAGAATTATATCTCTGTGAAATTACCCAGACCGATTGTTCTGCGTGTCTTCCCGAAAACGCGAGTTCAGACAGCATATCTTTTTTCTTTGTTAATTCTTTTGTTGCACTACAATCATCAATAATGTATAATGTTGGATGACCAGCATATTTCTTAAAAAATATTCTTAATTGTTCTTGTAGCTTTTCTTCTTCATTTATAATAGGATTAACAATTATTAAATTTTTTGTTTTTGGTTTTTTAACATCACCAATCCATCCACGATTTTTGTATGCCTTGTTCCATTGAATAGTTGGACAAAGTATAACAATATATGTAAACACTTGACGATATTCTGTTTCTAACAAATCAAGAACAAATTCAGTCTTACCACATCCGGTCTGACCACAAATAATAGCACAATGAGGATATTTTGGTAATTCCATTTTTAAGGAAACTGAAGTTGTTTACTTTATAAATAAAATAAAAATAAAAAAAATTAAAGGGTAGTACTTAATATTTTACTGCTTTAAATCTTCCATCTTCAAAATTAATTTGTGCATCTTGTATGACAAAAAGATAAACATTTATCGGTTTATCAGCTCCTTCTTTTTTCGTTATTTGAATGGTAATACCTTCAGAGGCATTTTCGATTCTTCTACCTGAACCGTGAAATGAGTTATCATCTGTCGAACGTAAATCTAACCATAAAGCATAATTAGTTGTTAAGTATTTTTCTAATGTAGTATAGGATAAATTTAAATTTTTTGCGGTTATATTTGTTTCTTTATCTCGTTTTGAATTTAAAGCAAGGAATCTATTTATTTCATCCCATTGTTGATAAGCTTTCATTCCCTGACTATATAATTGATTTGGAACACCTTCTATTGTCATTTCTACTTTTTTTATATTGGGGTTATAATAAGTCTCTGTACTTGTTCTTTCGGGGTCTTCGAATAACATTAAAATTCCTTTCATACTTCTGGCTGGAACATTTAAATTAATATTCCACAATGTATCTTTTTTGTTTTTGGTTATTGTTATATGTCTTAATATTATGTCATATAATACAACCATCTTACCATCAACTTGATGTTTTATTTGTCTTGCTAATTTTTCATCAGAAACCATATCAAATTCTAAACAAATGTTTTTTATTATATAACTTCCAGATGAATCTGTTGATTTGATGACATTTCTATAACTATTAAATGTAAGTTCATATTCAAGTCTATCGCCAAGACCTGATTGATAAAAAGGCATATGTGTTTCTAATAGTTCAAAGTCAAGTGGAATACAAAATCTTGAACCATAGGCTGTTGCGATTGCTTGGTCTCCTGTATTTGTTGTTGCATCATTTGCTCCAACTCTATGTTTTAACATATTTGCTGTACCAATACCTTGATATGCCATATTTTCACGTTCAGTTGTAGTTTTCCATAAATCTACATAACAATGATAAATATCGCTATCATCGATAGTTATAATTTCGTTACCACTTATACGAATTTCTGTTTTTTTTAATTATTGCTCTTCCTATATTTTGATATATAGTTGCATTGTCATCTGTAGATTTGAGTTCTATTTCGAAAGCTAATCTGGTTGTTCCGGGCACAATAACATCACTACTACTTAGATTAGGAAATCTCACTAATAACTGTTGATCTTCATCAATAGTTGAAGGATTATTAGTTATTACAACACTTTGACGAATACCTTTCACACCAAATTGTTCTCTTAATTTTCTGTAAGGATTTAATTTTTCTCCGTAAGCCGACATTTTTAAAGGATAAAAATATAGTTTATAAAAATAATTCAATCACCGCTGATACTAGAGTATTGATACATAAAGGACTATCACTCTTACTCATAAAACTTATTCTATCTCCAGCCTTAACATATAATGGTTTTTCAAAGTTTTTATATTTATGATATTCATAAACAGAATCATCCAATTCTATTCCATCATTAGTTAATTTATCATTAACACTCAGCATGACAGTTAAACCATCTTTTCCTATTTTTAGACTTATTAAACTAATACCTAATATTTGACCTGGATAGTTCATTACAAAATCACTTCCACCAGTACCAAAATTAAACATTTGATTAAACTTTAATGGTCCATTAATACCAGCGAATATACATATTGTGTTTCTGTCTGGTATATTTATAATTTTGTTATATAATAAATTATTATTAATTTCCATTACTTGAAGCTCGTTCCTCATTTTTAATATTTCCGATGCATCTACGTGCTTTTTTTTAACTCCAAATATACTCATTTTTAATAGTTAAATTTTTAGCTAAGCGGTACCCTTAAATAATTTCTAAAACACATTTAATTGGAAAACTATTTTTTATTTTTTTATTATCATCATCTCTTATTTCTAATTTTAATTCATGCATATCACCATTTACTAAACGCTTATATCCAGGATGTTCAAAATTTATCGTTATTACATCTCCAAACTCTTTATTCTTAACTGGAATAACAGCCAATAATGTACTCGGCATACCATCAAGATAATTATTAGAAGTGCTTACTTGGTTTAAATATACATTCAATGATTTATAGATAGCAAAATCTATGGGTCTGTTTCCATAATGTTTTTCATTGGGTGTGAATATTTTTGTTTTATTAAATCCTAACATATATCTTAAACTTTTACTTATCTTTAATTCAACAGGGGTGGTTAATAAAGCAATACCATTTGTTTCATTTACGGACAGTTCAATATTTTCTTTTATAAATAAATCCGCTATTTGTTTAAAACTATAATAACCATCTATAATATCTATAGGTCTCTCCCCAGTTTTTTTATATGTTCATCTGAAATATTATGCCAACCTACGCAATATGTTATAGATTTTAAACCTATACGTTTATTCCCAGCTCTGTTATCAATGTAAGTAAGTAAGTTTATTGTTTCATCAATATTTGAAATAGTATGATACATTTTTAAGGGTAAAAAATGAATAAAAAATTTAAATATAATCCTAATGCATCGTATAATCCTTACACTAAATATTCTGAAAAAGATATAATCCTTGTTAATCAATTAATATTTGTAAATCAAAAAGAAAATTTTAAAACAACTTTTCCCGATTTATTTCAAAAATATAAAAACCCACCATTACACTACAACGAACCATGGAATACGTAGATTCATTCTTCGTTTGATTGGTGGCAATGTCAGTTAAACTTTGCAGTCTGGTGTGCAAGTACAGGATGTGGTGTTTCTTATAATGATCATATAAAAAACACTTCAAATCTAACCCAAACGGTTTTTATGTTTCATTTATATTATTGTATTGCCAGAATCTTAAAAGAACTTAAATCACCTTTACCAACTGATTCTTCTTTCTGTTATTTCAAAAACCCCTATGACAAAGCTGCATATCAAAAAATATGTAATGAATTTCAAATTTCACCTCATACAGATTGGAGACAAAAATTAGAAACATCTTGTCATGGTTTGGGAAGTTTTACCGAATACTATAAACCAAGTGCTGAATATAGAATGAATCATTATCAGAATGGACCATTATTTAATATAAAAGATTCTATTAAGCATACAATAGATGTAAATATGGCTTGGACAACATTTATTTTAGATAAATCAGAAGGTTTTACAAAAGTAGGCATTGAACGTATTAATGAAAGTATAAGAAGGTTTGTATGGGCTTTATTAGGAGCACAATCTCAAACACGTGTAGATATACTAAAAATAGGTACAGGATTTGATGCTCAAAAACAATTCTTAGCAAACGTTCAAGATGCTATTAATAGTCCCATAGATTTACCCTCTCAGATATCTCATTATGAACGAGTATTAAAATTCGCTCGGAGTAAAGTAATTTATGTCTATGGTATTGGGTTATATATGTCTCCAAGTGATATGAGATTACAAATTGGAACCATTGTTGGTTATAATAACAAAATTGTAATAGCAACATAAGATCAAAAACTAGGCTTTAACGATGATATAAATAATAAGAATGTTAAACAAGTTTCTCATTCTTTAGATAAATTAGATGGAACAAAAACAAAAAAAATCTTTACCAGAACTTGTTAATAATATAACGAAGAATTCAAATAAATTTGTTCAAGATAAACCGAATATAGAACATGAAGAAAGTAAAACAGCAATGATAGTTGGGGGTATTGGTGTTTTTTTATTGTTTATGAGATTTAAAAGTTAAATATTCTGTTGCAGAAGTATAAATTAATCCAACAACAAAAAATAAGAAACACAATTAAATTATTTTCAAACCAAGAAACAATTTCTCCAGTTGTAGATAACAACCGAGACACAATAGAACCAATAATACCTGGTAATGCAGCTGCTGCTTTTCCTGCAAGCTTAGATAATAGTTTTCCAAGATTTGATAATTGTTTTTTTATCCAATCTTTTAAATCTGTTTTATCTGAAGGAGGTGGAGGTGGAGGACTACTTCCGCTACCAGAAGGAATAATTGCCTCAACAATAAAACCGATAATCATTCCAAAAGCTGTTAAAACACTAACTATTGTTATCCCTTGTTCTCTGAATAATGTTTTAATTTTTTCTGCTAAAGTAATATTTGTTTTTAATATATTATTTACTTCATCTTTTAATGAGCTAATTACATTACGTAATTTATTTCTATTAATCTTAATATTTTCTAATTCTTCACTTTTTTCAGATTCTAAAGTTTTTATTCTTTTACTTATTATATCTTCTTGAAATTTATCATTATTTTCTTTAGCTGTTTTTAATTTCTTTTTTTCGTTTAATATTTTTTTATCTATTTAATCATATTTATTATTTAAATTTGAAAATTCTTCTTCAATTGTTTTTAATTCATTTATTATTTTATAATATCTTTTTTCTCTGAAATAAGTGGTTCGTTTGTTTCAGTATCTATAAATGATGTTTCCACTTCACCCTTTATTTTATTAGTCGTTCTTGATAAATTCTTCATTTCAATATTATCAACATTTTCTGGTAAATTATTTTGAAGATTATTTAAATTAGTTTTATTTTTTGTGATAAACCATAATCAGGAAGACCAAATAAGTCTCTAATTGTTTGTGCTGCATTATTAACACCAGGAAGTGTACCAAGCGCAGATTTTACACCAGATAACTTATAAAAACCACCACCTACTGTTTTATTAAGTCGAATTTTTTCATCTCCAACAACTAAATATAAATTTTTATCAATAACTTCAAAATTATTAGGATCAACAATTCCAATTTCTAATTTTGGATTATCTTTTTTTATTTGTTCATAAAAAGCATCAACATAATTTTCTTTTAATCTTTGAAGATGACTATTTTCTCTTGAATTAATTTCAAGTAACTTTTGTAAACTACTTAAATTTGATCTGGGTGGACTTAATAATTTAGTTTCTTCATCATAATCGTCTTCATAATCATTGTAATCATCATACATAGGATTTTCAAACTCAATTCCTCCTTCAGCCATTTTTTAATTAAAGATTTTTATTCATATTTTGGAGGAGGGTCATTAACTATAGTAATTTTGTTAAAGAAAAATAGTAATTTTCCATTTTTTTTTAATTTCATTTCTTACTCTTGCTTCTGTATCTTCTATTAATTTTTTTTCTTTCACTGTCATTTAATACTGTTTGTGTTTGTTTTGTTCGTATAATTTCTTTCATTTCATTATATTTTTCTAATTCATTTAAAATTAATTTAAATTCATTTTCATTTATTTGTCCGTCGGTTAAAGATGTTGAAATTAAATTTTTTCATACTGTTTAATTTACATTCTGCCATGGTTTTAATTTTATAATGTTTTTGTGCTTTTGTTGTAAGTTTAGGTCTAACAACTTTAACTAAACCACCCAAACTGCCATAAACAACAGCTGCAATTTGTATTGGAAGTAAGGGGGGCATTGCAATTCCTACACCTGCTAAAATAACAGAAGCTGAAATAAGACTTGTATCAACTCCGTCAGTAGCATTTATTCCACGCTTATATTTCTTGTATAATGATTTACGTTTATCTCTTTCATTAATTAACGTTTTTTCTATTTCTGTTATTTTTTGTAGTCTATAATTTTGTCCATCTTCTGTAGGTAATTCTGGATATAATGGTAAATCTGGGGCTGTTGGTTGCTTCATTTTTAAGGGTATTTTTTAAATTTTTTTTATAATTTACATTTTTTAAATTTTTCGGAAAAAAAACGTTTTAGAGTTGAAAAAAAAATTAAATTTTCCCGCCAACATTCTTGAAATTTTTTATTCTACCCGTATAGAAAATTGTAATGCGTGAAATGTAAATTCCAGGTTGGGGGAAGACAACTCATATCATATTGATTTGGTTGAAAGAACACTTTTCCAATTAATTTTAATAGTCTGAAATCAATAGCTACTACAAAATAAGCTTGGTTTGTCATTTAAATTTTTAATGAAGTTAAGTGTTGTAATCAATACGATGATAGATTGTTGCTAAGTAATGTTCGATATTGGTTAACCAAGTAGATTAATTGCTTTTTTAGTAGAAGTAATAAACACAATATATAAGGGTACTATTTCGGTTTTTCTTACTTTTTCTGTGTAACTATTTTTTCCTTTTCTGCTGCTTTTTTTTTTAAACACAATACTAATATGCTATATTGGCCCTCTCCACTACCGAATATTTTTTGAGGAACGAAAAAAATATTCGGGGGGGGGGAGAGGGTCAATATAGCATATTAGTAATACAAACGAGAAATTTCTTTGCCTAATCCATAACAAGAAGGCATTGCTTATTTGTAAGTTAATCAAGTAAGGTAGTACGACTTAAATCTTGTTTAACAGTGCGCAATGACATTGCTAATCTGAAATCTTCTGCTCCGCATTTTCAATATCACAAACTCAATCACTTGAAATGTCATCTGGTACATAATCTGTCGATGAAATTGCAAAAATAATTTGTTCTAAAGATAATAAAATGAATAAATATTAAATTGGACTTTCATTGCATTTTTTTGAATAAAAAATGTTGTCAAAATGTCAGTTAACAATTTCGAGAGGTTTATGAAATAAGAAATATATTGAGATTCCCTGTTTTAAGCTTGTCTCATGGTTGCTAAGAAAAATGTTAAAAACATTTCCTTTTTTCACTGACACAGAATCCAGCTCTTTTTCCCTTACTTTAAATTCCAATAAAAAAGAAACTTACGATAACAAAGATAAACAAGATTTCTTGTGAAAGATCACATTTGCCGAAAGATTATATGGTAAAATATATGAAATACTCAATTTTACCCCTTTTTGACCTCTCTGAGACCTTGATCTTTTACATTTTTTTGCATATTTATGTTCCTCTTGACAAGACCTATACACTTGCCAAGTATTAAAAAAGTCTATTTTACATTGTTCAAAAGTTGATTTCTTACCATAGAAACTAACAATTCAAACCCTTTATTCTGAAACAGATGAAACCCCTTTAAAAATATGTCATAGATGAGGTTAAGTAAGTGGGCCTCTAGTTTATTGAAATGGTTTCTGTTGTTAAATGTATCTGTTTAAAAATGCTATAAGAAAACTGCAGGACAATAACGCAGCAAAATCTGACTAAAATTAAAAATTTCATATTTTTCTGTTTGTCCCCCTTTTGGCCTTTTGTTTCTCAAACGGTAAATGCATCCACAATATGTCGACTAACTACAGTTGTGCAACTTTATTAGCAATAACATAAAGCAAACCCTGTCTAAATGTGATAAATGATAAGGGTTCTGCAGTCAAATATCTGAAAACAGCAAATTTCACTTATTTTAACCTATTTGACCTTGACCTTTGACCTAACCTTTTTTTGTATTCATGTTCCTCTTGACTAGACCTAGTATAAAAGTCTATCTTACATAGTTCAAAAGTTTTAGCCAATGTTAAAGTTTTGGACGCAGAGACAGACGGACAGGACATTAAGAAAATGCCCACCACCAATTATCGATATGGGCATAAAAAAGGACAAAATTGTAAATTGTGATACTTGAGCTGTATTTATATACGTATTTTACATTATTTGGCACATTTGAAAAATATGCCAAAATAAACATATTGGACTATGGCAGACTTTCTTATTCTATGATGTTCTACAGTGCAAGTCTCCAATTTACCCATGAAGAGTTAATTTTTATTAAAATGCCTCCCCCGCAATTATTTCTTGAACAGCCACATCGAAGTAGATAAATTACAAAAAATAAAATGTTCTGAAAAAATACAGTGTGTTAGAAAGTTCATGAACAAAATGTATTGCGGTAGATCTATGCAGATGTTTAAATTGTGGGTGTCAATGCCATAGTTTTTATAATTCTTTCAAATTTAGCTTTTTACCTAAGTATTGATTTGATATTTAATATTTCCTCTGCTTTCAATGTTAGGTTTACTACTAATATACATAATGTGTTAGTGTGAGAATTTATATCAGGTCTCGCTTGTCATGTAAACTAACTGCATCACTACTCATCGGTGTTGTGACTCACAGTGATATTGTCTCTTACGGCAAGCTCGGCTTGATACAAACTCTACTCCCCCAAAAAAATATGTATGATGTATGTAATTAGTATGTCTTTGTTACTAACTCCTTGTACATTTACCTGCGAAACATTTTGTTTTCATGTACATTCAAAATTAGATATATATTTTTATGTAATCAACTGAAATAAATATGTTTTCCTTATTAGAGAACTCTGTGTTTATTTCCAAATTTCCAATAAATAGTTCATTTTCTTTCTTTTTAGAAAAAAAGCCAAACTCTAAAAAACTAAAATTTAATACTGTCACTTTTCCCAAAGACACCGGAATAGCATTGTTGCAAGACCTTCCGATTCTGGTAAAATTTATACGATGAACCGACAATTTACCTGTATTCACCTTTCAAATCTTTCATCAGATTCTTAATATTTAAATTGTTTTTAAAAACAGGTCACGCCTATCAAATGCTATGACATGGGTATGATCATCACATAATTCATTACATTTTTCAGCAAAAGTATCACTCAATGCATACTGAATGGAATGTGTACAGCATTTGTCTTTTCTTTGTATGTGAGCTCTGAAAGTACAATTATTAGAAATAAGTTTAATTCTGTTTCAGTAATGCTCACAAATAAGCAACCCTCCTCACCCAATCCTCATTCATAAAATCTCATTGCTTCAGTCGTAGTAGTGCCAATTGTTGATCAAAACAACAAAAAGTGCAGCATATTCCCTCGTCTCATCTGTAGTGAGTTCATCCCCCAAATTTTACAGAAGAAAAATCCACAAGGAATGGCAAGGTTAGCCGTTCTGTGGTATGATCGCTGTAAATTTGGTAATTTTTACTGGAGAAATAGCTTCCTATATCTTACAGAGATATTTTTCACTTTTGAGCGATTTTTTGCTTTTACCCCTTCTCAGGAAACTCCGTTATCTTTAATAAGGACTCGCATATGAAACTATTATTCTGAAAATTCAATCTACCAGTAATCAGTGTTTTAACAAATCCTAATTATAAATGTATTTGTAACGTTCATGTTCAATAGTCAACGTCATGAATAGGAAACGACATTTCCGTTTGCCCATTAATCCGCTTCGAAAAATATAGTACAGCAAAGAAAGACATCATTAACATGGATCACGCAGTTTTTAACGTACAAAATTGGAATTATAAGTATTTTAGGAAAAAAAATATATGTATGAACTCTGTCACTTCATTCACAAACTCCTCAGATTGCTAGTGAACTGCTGGAGTTTATACATAGATAATCTCCTAAAAATGAGTGCTTAATCTTAATATAATAAAACAAATGTTATGGTGTCAAAGGCAGGAACTAAAAGCTTATTCGAGTAGCTAAAATATGCAATTTGTATTTACAAATTTACAATACCTGTCTCAGAAAGACATTCATAAGACAAGGGAATGGGACTTTTTAAATAAGAAAACCAAACAAAGGTCCTTACCTAAAATCTGTCTTAAGATAACATCTTAGAGATGTTAGACTCATTTTAGCTCATTGACCAAGCTGATCTTTTCTGGCTGCAAGATATATGGCTGTATGTTTTCCAGCGCAGAAAACAAGGACTCAAAGGCTGCCCCATCATCAGCTCCTATGTTATCTAAAACTTTCAAATTGATTTGTTTTGAAGCTGGGCATGCACTCAAAATCTAAAGAGAGAAGCCCTCTATAGAGGATAAAAATCTGCTTCCTGACAATATGACTGGTAAACATTCATAAGTGCAGAAAGACAAGCTGTCCTGACAATCTCTGGTATTGTGACAACTTCACCACTTGACAACAACTATGAAGACATCATACAATATTTCTGCTAATATATTCTTGCTTACTTCAACATGACAAAATGTGGGAAATCTTAAGAACAATACCTTAGAAATTATAGTCTTTAGTTTGACTTTTCCTGTGATCGAAATTGCACTATCAAGGGAAGCATGGTAACAACAAGACCACCGAGTAGGTTTAGAAATTGTATTTATCCAATAAAAAGAATCAACTACCACATACATATAGAACAAAGGACATTTTGTTCTTGATTCGGACTTTATTACCGCCAGTATCAAGTAGGCCCTTCACGGTGAGCTTGGTGCGTTACATTGTGATCAAGTCTGCATTAAAAACCTAAATTTTCTTCATTTTTTTTTTCATTGGTAGTTCACAAACTGATGAATTGAACTCTATGATAACACTGCAAATTTTATTTTAGCGCCGTTAATGTATTATTTATTGCACTAATTTATATGCATAGTTCCTTCAACGTATTACTCGTTTGAACACCACAAGTAGTACATAACATGACGTCAGCATAGCAACTCGAGTGTGAAGCCTTCACAGTGACCGGATAATTTTGGGATAATTTCCAGTTCGGTGATACTGAGAATATCAGTATCTGTAGATCAAAAGAAACTCATATAAATTACCAATAAATTTAGGATTCTTATCCAATTAAAAAAAAACATTTATCACTTTGCATGTGTTTTAAAAATGTGTGAGCAATTTATTAATCTAATTTCTTTTAGTATTATTCCAGTATTGTAAGTACATAAGAATTCAGTAATCAGGTGCATCCCCTTTAAAAAGTTTAAAACAACTTGTTCCATGACATTATATAAGCAATTCCAAAAAAGGCAAGTTATTTCTAAGAGTTGTAATGTTGACGTAATTGTAGTACATGTGAAAGAGTATTTCTGTAACATTTATGATATCTAAAAAGTCGTTTGCATTTTATTTAATTTGAAATAAAAATCAGCCGAATGTTTACCTCATTAATTTCCTGCAAAATAACCGCAATTATTCAATCCATATATTAATTTTGCGACTGACCATTTTCCCGCCTAGTGTTCATTATCCCTACAAGATGTATAGTAGTGAAAAATTTACAAACCTGGTGAAAAACAGGATTAAAAAAGACATTTAATGCATGCTCCAATTTGTCTTTGTTCATTCTACAAACTTCTCTTTTTCTGGAAGTGGTACACCTGAACAATTTTAGATGTTTAGTAGAACCAGAGGCTCACATATGAGCCTTTATCGCTTTCCTGGTGGCTATTGGTCAAATATGATTTTCAAAATATTTTGTTTATAATCATCTGACCTTGACGTAAAACATTACCAGCCACGATGCCCGATGCAACTCTCCGTTGCCATGATACTATTCTAGCAAATATCAAATGTCTATGTCAGTCATTCCTTTGAAATGTTACAAAATAGTAATTCATGAAAATATGTCGTTTAGTCCTTTCTATATGCTATGTTAAAATCAGGCTAAAAGGAAATTTATGAGCTACCATTAGCACATTATACACAATGTATCAGAGCATGCTTAAGCTGCATACTTATTTTCAAACCATTCTTATGTACCTACCAAAGTTTTACTTATGAAAATTTTGGACATGCGATAATTGCACAAAGTATCCAGTATCAAATTCAACTTATAAATCAAGCAAAAATTTCAGTGAAATTGAACTATAACAGTTGAAATGCTGGCCTATTTTTAAAGACATATTACAACAATACTTGACATGACCATATAATCCATAAGATCCGAGAAATTAACTTGGAAATAAAACTTAACTAACTTTAATGTTGACGGGCCATTGGACTCTGAAATATGTGGTATATCCTCTTTGTTCTGTTGCCTTTCTGGCCCCAAAATTACCTTTTCCATCCTCTTTTGCATGTGTTTTAACTTTATCAATGGCAGGGATGAAATCTTTCAACTCTTCTTTAGTATAGTCTTTGGCTATCATTGACAAAAAATCGGTTTTGGCATTCATGTTACTGGATTCCTTGTAAAGTTGCACGACCAAATCACCAATTTTACAGGATTTTGACTTCTGCTGCTGCTGCAAAAAAATAAAAAATAAATAATAAATTTATCAATACAAAAACAGCTATTATTAGGGTATCAATTTTAGTGGGTTTGGTGATCACAAAATCTTTGAAAAAGATTTATTTATTCTTTAGAAAAAAATCAAAATTATACATAAAATAGATCGTAGTAATAAAATACCAACTTAGATCACTAATTAAAGACAGTTTTATTTTTTTTAGAGCCAAATTACCACGAATGGTGAAATTGTTTTATTTTAGAGGCAATTTTCAAGGATTTTGTGATCACAAAACCCATTAAAATTGATACCCTAATAATAGTTGTTTTTGTATTGATAAAACATTGATTATTCTCGTTTTTGGACACAACAGTTCTTTTTTCTACCGATAGGGTGGTAAGATCAGAATTTGTGGTGATAAATATGAAAAAAATAAACATCGTTGAAAATACAATATTCATAATTCTAAGGCAAACCTGGTCAGAGAAATACTGAAAACTTCACATTGAGTGTCTGATATTTCTAGATCTTGAACTTTCACAGGTTTTAAATTCATATAATCTTATGAACCACAAATCAAAACCCATGAACCAATGAAATTTACATCGAACCATGAATGCTAGATAAAAGAAAAGGGGGGGGGGGCTGATTCAATTGTTTCCCAACCAATAAGTTTTTTATTCATTCATTCTTTTATTTATTTTGTTTATTTATCTATTTGTTTGTTGACCATTTGAACTACACAATGGGTAAAAAAAAGTTTTCAAAATGTTTCGGTGTGATCTGCACTAGGTAACCATAAGTTTTTGAATTAGCCAAATGCAGAAACTAAATATACAGTAACTTTGTTATCCATACCATCTCTTGATCAATGAGTTTCCCAACTTTCTAAGCTTGGTTTGGTGCTAAAATGTTAAAGATTTCTTCAACTGCAGTAGTTGCTTTTCTACTTAGTGATCTTAATGTTCTTGGTTTAAGCCCGTTTACATCTTTTCTCTTTTAAAGAAAATCTATTTTGTTCTTACTTTGATTATCATTTTCCAAGCTTCATGATGAAATCTGTGATGATGGAATGGAAGCCTAAAACTAAAACTTTCAAAATTGATTCAATAAATAATGTGCCATTCAGCTACTACTTTTATACTATTAGTAATTTGTTTTGCGAGTATGGAATTCTCTGTTTGAATTGCATCGAGTGCTACAGCCCAACATGCAATACGAACTGAGAAATTTTTCTGAGGAAAACAAATTACTTATAGAGTTTTTATTGCCAATTCTGTTATTCCAATATACAAGATGTATGTTTCTTTTTTCACTGAAATTTTTTTTTTTGGTTAAATACTAACTTTAAATACTGGTCATTTGTTTTAGTGTGCAGAAAAAAAATATATACTTACTGTTAGTATGTCTGATTTAGGCTGTGAATTACAAGTTGTATCAATATTTTCTGTTTCTTGATGACTATCCAGTATCTGTGATTAAACAGAAATTCTGAGTATCATAATAATTTCTACAATAATAATAAATTGAAATTCAAACTATTTTCTAATACAACAAATATGTGACAGATTATTAGATTGGTCAACACTGAGTGTAAATTACACTATGACCATGCCTGGGGCAAAATAGATTCCCTTCTAGTCTGGTTCCTTCTCCACCTTTTAATACTTCAAATACAAATATTACAAGAAATTGTCTGATTGCAATAGAATCGCTATTACAGTAGATTAAATCTGGAGTAAATCTTGATTTGACGGTAAAAAATATCCAGTTACAGGCTCTGCTATTTTTCACCTGAAAACTGCATTTGACTGTCCAATATATATGGTTGATGTCCGCAAGCATTCAAATAATGCACATGCTTATTATCAACCTGCAAACTTGTTGATAATCAACTTTTCAAGTGTCAATATGTCAAGTTTTCACCTTTGTCAAGGCAAATTTACTTTCAGATGAATGTGATATTGTGAAAGCTGATACAGATACAATGTATGCTATTTGACTAAGGGAAACAAGTCATATAAATATAGTTTTTTTTTGCACTTACAAAAAGTTGCAGTGGCTCACACACCTAATTTTCATTCAACTGGTTTTCTCTTAATCCTGAGCTGTTTTCAAGTGTTGTCCCTTCTTAAATTAAATCTGTTTACAATATAAAAAAAAATCTGAACCTAGTGAACATATACCTTATAAGAAGACGGTTGAGTGACTGCAGCTTGAGAAAAAAAATCAGAAACAAGTGAATGTTTGTTATTTTCATAATTTCATCATCTGATATGCAAATAGTTGTATATAAGTATACTAACTCTTTTTTTCAACTAATGTAATAATTCTCTGTGACATTTCAGGATATATTGTGCGGAAACTTAACAAATATCAAATTTGTGACCTTGACCTTTGATGCATAAACCAAAAAATCATTAGAGTGTTCCTCGTTTTCATTCATACTAACGGACAGACGAACGAATGAACAGACAGACGGACAGACCAGCGTAAAAACAATATGATGTCCTCCCGACTTTCCGTCGAAGGCCATGAAAATATCGAATTTTCGGTCTATTTATAGAATTTGTGACCTTGACCTTTATCGCATAAAGATCAAAACCGATGAGATTCCTTCATGAGTCATATCTTTGCCAAGTTCCATTTCGATGTGGCATGTGGTTCTAGAAATATTGTGCGGGAAGAAATAAAGATAATGATTTTGTCCTATATTTAGAAGTTGTATCCTTAACCTTTGTTCCGGAAAACTCAAAATCGATAGGGTTCCATATCTGGTCATTAGTGATTTCTGTGCCAAGTTTCACTCAGATGTGAATTGTGGTTCTGGAGATATTGTGCGGAAATAGATAAAATGTCAATTGTTATTCTATTTTGAGAAGTTGTGACCTTTACATCTGGTGCACAAACCTCAAAATCGATTGGTTTCTCGTATCTATGTTTGCTCAAAGTTTTATATAGATATGCAAGTGGTTCTTAATATACGTGAAAAACAAATTGCATCGGCAAAAGAATACTGAAGCAAGAACGAGGAAAGGGGAAATTCTAAAATCATAAATAAAAAATCACGGCAATTCACAGCAACATGAATTTAGACAGTAAAAATTAAGGCCCAGATGCACAGACACTATTCAGCAAATAATAAGTTGAGTTCGACTTGGTCTCAACTCAGCAAAAAATCTGGGTAGGTATTATGCACTTTCTATATTAGGAAAAGACTCGATCTGACATGTTATCTTCTTTCGACAAAATTCACATTAAGCTGAAATTAAGAAATAAAGAAGTATATATGTTTCCAGGATTAACCTCTCATCAGCAGCTTTAGAACCAAACAATAACTTAAAATCCAAAATCCAAAAGAGGTCCAAAAAATATTCACTGTGGACACAGGATATTTCTAACGCACCCCTTGCATTGCTTTACTTTGTACATTAATCTACTGCAGCAGTCATAATAATAAAGTATTAATTTCTTAACTAAGCTCACAACTTCCTTGTGAGAAAAAAATGGTGTGATCATTCATGCATAACTGAGGGATCAGGGCCACTATCTGGTGTAAATCAGTATGTATTCTTCAAGATGCATTTGCATGTCATATATCAAGTGACTGTAGCACCCATTAAATCTAATTGCTTTCTAAAAACCAAGGTATTGTTCATGCATGAGTATAGGGTCTGCTCACAATCTGGGCATTAAATTGGTATGTATTCCCAAACACCCAACATACTACCTGCAAAATATCAAGCAGCTAAGGCTACTGATATAGGCTGAACTAACTGTTTGCAAAACCTTAGGGGGTTGTTCATGCATTATTAAGGAGCCAGATCTCTGTCTGGGCGTGAAATAGGTATGCTCTAAGGGACTACTAGTACAGGCCGTACAAACTGCTAGCTAAAAAAACTTAATAATGATCATTCATACTTAACTAAGACGCCAGGGCTACCATTTGGGTGTGGAATCTGTATGTACTCATAAACAAGCAAATGCAAGTCAAATATCAAGTGGACAGGAATGTACAGTCTGTACAAACTTGCTGCTGTCTTAAAATTTTAAGTGATTGTTCATACTAAACTAAGAGGCCATGACCACCATCTTGGTGTAATTTGGTTATATACATACTCCTCAAGACATAACATTATGTCAGATACTACTGGTTCAGGCTATATAAACTGCTTGCTAAAACTTTAAGTGATCGTTCATGTTTGCATAAGGGACCAGGGCCAAAAACTAGGTAAAGATTTGAGTTGTACCTATAACAATGCAACTGCACATGAAATATTATGGACCTACATCATAGATAAGCTTGTTAAATATTTTAATTCCCAATAGTTTCCAATTGTATCCCTAAGTCTGTATACTTAGGAATACAATTGGAAACCAAAAACTACTTATCCAGAGATTTATTTCGGCATTGTTTGATTTGAATTATATTTGTTTCTCTTCGTCAGTTACCTTGTCTGTCTGTTTGTGCTCCTTATATTTCCATGTTTTCCACATTTTCCATTTCAGCAGTTTATTTGTTATTCATTTGTACATTCATAAAATCATCTAAGAACTTTTTTACTTATCTAATGTACAGACAATGTGAAACTTGTTTCGTTTTTAAACTATCAAGTTCAGAATTGAATTAGCAAGTATCCAGTATAAAATTTCCATTTCTCAATTCTGTTTTATTAATGTGACATTTTGTGTAAGCTTTAAATCTGAATTGTCACATTTCAATTTCCGTGTTATAAAAGTATAATTATTTTGATAGGAGCGTAAATTATTCACTTTTCATCCCTTCATTTCATAGTTTTTCAATAATCGAAATTAAACATACAAACAGGGGATTCAAATTATTTAATTTGGCTGATGGAATGGACACACCCATCTTAATATAATCATCTTTAACATTGTTTTCATCAAGTTTGACATTTTTGGAATCAAAGATCACAACTATGTAGCTTCTTACTAAGGTTTGAAAACATTTATTTTAGCAACACAACGTATACATTATAATCAAGTATAAGACATGCTTATGAAAATATATCAAATTAAATCCTGGCACATGTATACATAATATTTTCTGTTATTATGATATTTGTAAGACTGAAGTATTAAACGATAGATTTTATACCCAAAGATATGTAATGATACATTGAATTGACTGGTGAAAATACGCGTGCTCTGTAGTCATATATACAAGTAAACAAATATTGTTTACTTTTTGGTATCAAAATGCTTCCATACTGAAGGGACATTTTTGGTCACTCCTGGCAGCGAAAACGGGCGAAATCAATTGATGGCAAATAATCTTTACAAAAATATCAGAATTTAGGCGTTCCAATTCGAAACTAGTGACAATTTGATACAAAAACAGACTTATGTTTGGGTTGATATACTAGGATGTTTTTGTTTACAACAATGCATATTTACAATTGCACAAAACCATTAATAACTACAGGTGGTATTACTTACATATTTATAAATAAGCATAAGCTATACAATGATCAATCACAATTTAATTCAATATCTTTGTATGAATATGTTTTTATAAATGTCGTTTGATTATAACAGCAAACGGTTATGTATAAGTATGTCACATACTCAAACAATTTCCACATCGATGATTTTTTGGTATAGATTATATCATATATTGTAAATAAATAATTTAATTTGAACTTAATTTTGTTTTTCTACTAATTTTAACTGTTTCCTTACAAAAAAACCTTTAAACATAGGAACACAAAAATTCTGCTACAGATTTTTTGCCATCAAATAATAGTTCAGATTGTATTCCTTAAATTAAATATGAAATTAAGGATCAATTAAATTTAGAAAAAAATACACTTCTCATTTCCATACCAAAAAACAATGTATTAATTCAAATATTTTTGGTTGAAAGTTCTACAAAATATTATCTTGTAAAATTTTAAATCTCAGACAGAAATCTTGGATTTTGAAGAGAAATTCAGTGTCAGTGTGTCTCAAAAGATATATGCTATATGAATATTATATGCATCTTTAAAAAAAATACTCCTAACACTTTAATTCGTAAAGGGATGGCTTCTAATAAATTTCCATCTTCTACAAAGACGGATGTGCTATATTTACACAGATTCACAGAAAAAACATTTGTTCATGCTAACAAAAAAATTAAACAACACAACAACTATCAAAATTTAAGTGTTTCAACCGAGTTGTCGTGTTTTAGAATTTTTGATTTAAAAATTTCTGATTTCTTCGAGTTTCTCGCAGTATTCATTGATAATGTGTTCCTTCATATATTACAACTATTGCAAAATTATATATATAGGTGCATTCTTAAATGTGTCATCGTTGTCTCAAAATATCTTTATAGCACATGATTGAGGAGGGTATTAATTATAAAAAAGAAGTTGACAGCTTATTTTTTAAACATTTCATTGCAACTTCTTTCTTAACTTAATTGATGGAAAACGAGCAGTAAGATACCGTAGTTTATGGTCTTCTTGATAAATCATAAGTGGTGCTCAGGACAACGAATATCCGGTATATAACTTCGGAGCATATTTTACTTGACATTATTGGCGTCTGTGGAAACAGTGTTACATACAGTTTAACATCATGCATATATTTAATTAGAATCATGAACCACAAAATGTGATCATTTGTTGTATAAGAGAGTTTGCTGAAGAATTGAAACAAAGCTGTAATACAACTTATTTGTACATGTTTGCAATGTTGGCTCTTTAGCTATGATTGTTTTAAATAGTAAGTTTTGGAACATTTTGCTCTTCAGAGTTCAAGTCTTAATTCATATTAATGTCTTTCAATATATTTTATTATCTTTTTTTTCACATAGCTGATCGAATTACATTATTCTTATATTTTTATTATATATGTATATATGTAACAGCGGGCAAAAGTTGGTGAATGAGAGAGTTTTTAATTTATAGACTGGGGTGTTTTCTGCTAGAGACTTGAAGCAAAGCATAAATTACAACTCATCTTCAATCGTTTTTAATGACGGCGCAATAGCCGTGATAGTGTGGAGGTTAGTTTTGTATCATTTGGTTATTAACCATGGTATATATTAATATTCTTTTTAATATTTCTTTTTCCAAATACCCGGCCAAATTACATGATTCTCATTTTACTTAAAAATTTACTTCATATATCAAATAATGGTGTCTGAAAATGTTATGACTCACATTTTTGGATATGTTGATACCTTTTAGCGAACGAACGCGTATCTTATTTTTCATGCCGTTGAAGACGATAATACTCAGCATAATTATAGATAATCTTATTTCATTGTCGATACAGATTTAGGCCAAACGGAAAATTGAAACAACAATACGTATTCACACATAAGATGTTCAGTTAGTCTTCCAAGTATACCGACTGCATAGCCTTCTGCTTTAGAAAGGAAACAGAACTTTGAATACAAATTATTTCTACATATTTTACGAGAGTATGTTTGTAATGTTGATGTTATAACGATGGTGGTATAGTAGGTAAAAAATATTTGGTCAGTCTTGGAACATTTTGTTTTTGTTTGATCCAAGTTCAAATGTATGTTTATTATTATATTTTTCACGTATCTAATTAAATTACATGATTTTTATTTTACTAAAAACTGTCAAATGTGTCAGATGATTTGCTTTGTCATTAGCTAGATTTCAACTTTTTTTGAAATGCCAATGAACTGTTGCTGTAAAGTATAATTGTTGTCATCACTACAGAAGTTTTACAGTCACCATCGTGAGTTTTTATTATTATTTTACAGTGAGTTTGTCACAGATGTCCTCTGACACAACACTTTTTTAACTTCTGTATGGTATGTATATGTTATCTTTCTCTTGAAAGCCATGTATCGGAAATTATTGTCTTTCGCTGCTCCTATTTTAGCATGCAGAGTTCTGCCACAAAAGCAAGATCCGGTTGATCCAAAGTTATCAAGAGTTTGACCTGGAGTACCAATGATTTACAAGAAATATCCTTTTAATGTTTTTCATAATAAATAAATCTTAATTAAATAAATAAAGTACATGTATTGTCATTTTTTTAATTCTGTTAACAAATTATAGGCATCAATACAGAAGTATGCAAACAAGATATTCGAAAAAATATGGAAACTAGATTGCAAAAAGTTCAAATCTCTTCAAGATAAATCAACTACCCAGTTTCTATCATTTTTCCGATGTCTTGTTTATTTATTTATTTGTGTAATTATGATTCTGTTTTGAATAAATAATCATAAACAGCAAATTCAGTAGATGTTTATTTTATCTGGTTTGTTTCGTGTGAAAACTGTAAAAAGGTTATAGCCTTTGAAATGTTGGGAAATCGTTTGATATATCCAGGTCAACCTCTGATATATCCGGTAATCTTGATATGGCATTTCCGGAAAGGCTCTGCAGCCTGATATAACTATAGGAAAGGATGATAAGATAAGTTTTACATGCAAAACAGGTTAAACATACCTTTCAAGAGCATATGATTAATGTGTTGGAATGCCTTTACCTTCAGCTTTTTGGCCTTTTCTCTTTGTGGTGGTCTTTTTGGTTTATCAATGTGTCTGTTTAGTGACTTTTATTTGGTGTTAACTGTTTACAGTGTTTTATCTGCTTTTAAAAATAAGCAATGAAGGATATGGAGTAAATGCACATGAGAAGTCTCTACGAACACATTGTAGAACCAAGCAATGGAAGGCTTTTTATTTAAGTTTTTCATCTTTAAGTCACAATGAAGCCATTAAAAGGGGGATTTTACCATATCTTATAGCTTGCTGTTTCACCTTCATACAGTTTGTTTTGGTATCTTCTACTTTATACACCAAACTGCTGAAAAATAGTAGTTTACATGCTATTTCCAAACATGGTAGGCTAATGTAACTGCATATTAAAAACCAACCTGCTGCCTCATAAATTAAATGGAATTGTAAACCATAGAGCACTACATTGGTAACAGCCTGCATTATCACTGCGTAAGAAAGCAGAATCAATATCTAATAGCTGTTCTTTAATTGTTGTCAATGTGTGTTGCAACAATACTGCCACAGAGTGAGAGTCTTGTTTAGTCCCTTCCAAACAGTGAGTATATTTTATATGCTGAAAAGAAATAGTAGTATATGGATATCCTATCTTTATCATGTGTCTATTGGTATCATTAAAAAACATTTTATGGTCTTAAAATTTTTACTCAAAACTGATTTTTCATCTCGGCTATAAGAACACATTTGAACCAGAAATAACAAGATGAACTGTGTGCATGTCTTACCAAGAATAACCAAACTTGGTATACACAATATGGTGTATCAAATGAAAGATTGTCGTCATTTGAATTTAGAGTTTGCAATATACAAATATACCCACTAGTCAGATAAGATAGTAACATATCCGGATTCTGACATTTTATTGGCTATTTGTTCTCTATCAGGTTTTAGTTGATGGCTTTCAAATGTTTTGATTTCATATGCACTGAAGACAAGCAAGTTGTCAGGGCATCCATATGTAGAAATTTACAGTTACTAACTTAACTCATCTATGACATGAATTCAAGTTTTTTTTTTCCTTATCAACCACTGGTGTACATAGAAAGAGTTCAAGTAAAATTCTGTTGATAGGCTTAAATTTATTATTTCTTTAACTGTTGGTTATCACTATTGTAAATACACACTGTCATGTGCCAATCAATGCCCTTCTGGCCAAACCAATCACTTTGCCTTTCCCGTAAAGACAAAAGGAGAAATTTCTTTGCCAAATCCGTAACAAGAAGGCATTGCTTATTTGTAAGTTAATCAAGTAAGGTAGTACGCAATGACATTGCTAATCTGAAATCTTCTGTTCCGCATTTTCAACATCACAAACTCAATCACTTGAAGTGTCATCTGGTACATCATCTGTCGATGAAATTGCAAAAATAAAATTTTCTAAAGATAATAAATGAATAAATATTAAATTGGACTTTCATTGCATTTTTTTAATAAAAAATGTTGTCAAAATGTCAGTTATAAATTTCAAGAGGTTTATGAAATAAAATATATATAGAAATTCCCTGTTTTAAGCTTGTCTCATGGTTGCTAAGAAAAATGTTAAAAACATTTCCTTTTTTCACTGACACAGAATCCAGTTCTTTTTCCCTTACTTTAAATTCCAATAAAAAAGAAACTTACGATAACAAAAGATAAACAAGATTTGCTTGTGAAAGATCACATTTGCCCTAAGATTATATGGTAAAAAATATGAAATACTCAATTTAACCCCTTTTCGACCTCTCTGAGACCTTGATCTTTTACATTTTTTTTTGCATATTTATGTTCCTCTTGACAAGGCCTATACACTTGCCAAGTATTAAAAAAGTCTATTTTACATTGTTCAAAAGGTGACTCTTACCATAGAAACTAACAACTCAAACCCTTTATTCTGAAACAGATGAAACCCCTTTAAAAATATGTCATAGATGAGGTTAAGTAAGAGGGCCCCAAGTTTATTGAGATGGTTTCTGTTGTTAAATGTATCTGTTTAAAAATGCTGTAAGAAAACTACAGGACAATAATGCAGCAAAATCTGACTAAGATTAAAAATTTCATATTTTTCTGTTTGTTCCCCTTTTGGACTCTTGTTTCTCAAACGGTAAATGCTAACTACAGCTGTGCAACTTTATTAGCAATAACATAAAGCAAACCATGTGTAAATATGATAGATAATAAGGCTTCTGCAGTCAAATATCTGAAAACAGCAAATTTCACTTCTTTTAACCTATTTGACCTTGACCTTTGACCTAACCTTTTTTGTATTCATGTTCCTCTTGACTAGACCTAGTACAGTTGGTTGAACGCTCAACGTTACAACATGAACGGAACGCGAACGGAATGTACACGCGAGTGGAGCGAACGGAAAACGGAATGAATTACACGCTTCAAACGATTCTTTGCATTCACACACGCTTCAAACGATTCGTTGCATTCATACACGCTTCAAACGATTAGTTGCATAAATACGCGCTATACACGGAACATCTACACTGAATGAACGAAATGAATCATTTCAACCGTGTATTTCGCTCATATCGTGTGTGTACACGATATGAATGAAATACACGCAAGAATGTTGATTTGATTGGCTAATGTGAGAATTGATAAAAATTGCAAATTTGTTGAAAAAACGAAACTTATAATAATTAATCTAAACTCTTTGAATGACGGTAAATTTAATCAAAATTATTTTAATTTAGTTCTGAATAGATAATAGTTCTGTTTAACACAAAAAGTTCCTTCGGAGATTTTTCAAAGTAAAACCTTTCAACTGGCAGCCTTCGTTTACCTGTTTACATTTTGTAGAAACGGGACGGGGGCCTGGGATAGATCCAGTGGCAAGAAAAAACATGAAACTAGGACAATGTTCAAAATTTGTATTTGATAAATGGCGACTACTGCGTTAAAATTTCAATAAAGAGTTGAACAAATAACATTTCAAGGACCGATATGATTTTTTTTGGTTGATCATGCAAGAAGATCGATTTATCAGTACAAAAAAAAAACATAACTTTCTTTTGAAACAAACCTGTAGTATTTAGATTCATTTGCATTCCTTTCTTTAACACTTTGTTTGTGCTATGTTTCAAAAGGTTTTAGCACTAAATAGTTTTAAAGGTTGCATTTAGCATCAGAAACAACAGTGTAATAGTACCCTGTACATGCTATAAGGGTATAGGGGTCAACATCTTTGAAAGGGTAAAAAAATTTCAACTATGTGACCAACCAGAAAGTGAAACACACATCAGTTGTGAATGCGTCAAAGAGAATTTTCCATAACTTTTTTTTAATAATTTCCACCTTTAGTTGTTTATAGGCCACTGTTTTTTTATTTTTTGGTTTTACGAACTTTTTCCTAAATGTTGGTGGGTAGAAGGAAGGACAAAAATAAAATAATAAAATTATAGAAAAATTTAGGTTGGGCAAAACAACTGTAATTTGGATTAAGATAATAGGAATTTTATTGAATTTTAGACCAAATATTTGTATGGTAGGAAAAAAATTCAAAAAGCAAATTTTTTTTTTT